>SRMA01027303.1:78520-289927 GCA_007224835.1 Danionella cerebrum | reverse complement strand
GTTTGGACGGTGAAACTGAAACGCTGTTCAGTGTAGAGATGGATGTTTGGACGGTGAAAATGAAACGCTGTTCAGTGTAGAGATGGATGTTTGGACGGTGAAACTGAAACGCTGTTCGCTGTCAAATACAAAGTAGAAAAACAGGAAAGGGTTCTTCAAACACAAACGAACTGCTCACACAATGAGGATGGAAAGATCATTAGCAGAGGAGCGTTTTATCCAAACGCCAATCGCTAAATGCTAACAATAACTGGACATCCTGAAGCTGATGTTTTCTCAAACCTCAAAATCTGATCGAAGAGATTACCTCGGAATCCGTCTTCAGACACAAAAGCATGTTTTTAATTTATTTCAACATTATTTTATTCCAATTTTACTTTGTTTAATCTGTTTAAATTTATATTTCGACAATTCCAAAGAGAGATTTGTGAATATTGATTGAATCAATCAGAACCACAGCAGCGTGGAACAATCCGAGGCTCCATCTCCTGGAAGCGTCAGGTTCCAGGGAGAGAGCAGGGTATTTCTGCGGTGGGAGGGAGAGAGAGAGAGAGAGAGAGAGAGAGAGAGAGGGAGAGAACGAGAGGAGGATGAAAGACAGCTAATACTGTCAAACACCGAGCCAGAAACAACAGGAGGGTGATGACATATCAGCACAGTATGAGTAAAAGCCTCAAAAACACGCTGATCCATATTCATGAGGCACCGAATGCTCCTCCAATTAGCCGAGCTGATTAGTGGAAGCTGCAGAGAAAGGTTCAGAGGTGGCTGGAAAAACCGTTCCACCAGACATTCCCTGCACACCTGAACAAACAACGCTCGTTGGCGATGCTAACTGCGTTACGCCGGGGCAGGGACGGATCGTAGGCGCTCTTCTCTCAGACACGAACCCAGCATCATTCCCCTGAAAACACAGAGGAGCGCCATCTCCGTAAGATTTTTGAGAGATGCCCTCACGTCGTTTCTCTCGCTGAGCTCATACTTCAGCTCCAGGTCACTGGTTCTCACCCGGTTAAATAAAGGTTATGATTCGATCGGCACACACGAGCCGGCTGACGAGAGAAACCATGACTTCACCAAAACCGCATCCGTTAGCTCCGGAAGAGCGTAAAGTAGATCCGTGAATTCACCAAAACGAGCGGAAAGGTTTGGGAGATGAATGATCCTGCAGCCTCAAACCCTCCGCAAATATAAACCCTTTACAATAAACCGGCCGTTAATGTTGGCGGGACCCCAGAGCCGGGCCCGGAGGTTTTGATCCCACTTCGGAGAAGCAACGTGAAGCTAACCTCCAAAGAGAAACACCGCTGGCACACGGATGCGACACCGCTATTAGAGTACAGAGCGAGAACAAAGTTTCCTCACCGAACTGACCGCCGGTGAGATTGGAACCTCTGTTCTTCCCGTTTGCCATCTGATGAGGAAACATCTAGAAAACAGAAAGGGACAGGATTAGAAGGAACCTAATCAACAAACAAAACATTAACACCCCCCCCCCCCCCCCAAACTAAAGTTTAGTTAAAATTTAAAGCAATATTTCAAGTTGTAAAACAACCTAAACTGAGTGCGTGAGGAGCCTGATAGTAGTTACCAGATAGTAGAAATCCCCGAGCAACCAAAGCTTCTAGTAGAGCAGGTGATGCCGGAGATAAAATAACTCACTCGTGGATTTAGTTCTAAACCAAAACCCAGCAGGAACTATTCTCTCACTCCGGAGCCCGAGGTCTACGCTAACTCTATAGAACCTGCGTTCCCAAAGTGACGACTGCAGACAGTTGATCGTTTTCTCCACTGAACGACAGCAATAATCCGCCGGATAAAAGAGTCCGAGAGCAGGAGACGACACGAAAGCAGGGCGTGACCTCAACGTTTTCAGGGAGTTCCTGCGTTACGTTTAAAAATCTCTCGATTATTTACTATCTGTGAAAAGCTCCTGGTTCCTCCATCCCTCTTACTCACCGCGGAGGAAAACAAAAGTTCTGCTGCAGAGAGTTAAAAACAGAACGCCTCACAGACAAAACTGTTTTCATTATTCCGGCTGAAGCTAAAGCTGGACTGATGGCGAGGAGCGCTCAAGGTCTCTCTCCGGCAGTCACGGCAGGAGCCAGAGCTTTAGTTGAGACTAGCTCGCAGCGCGGTCTCAGTGACTTCCTGCGGATCATCAAACCACTCCATGTTAATGTTTGTTATTAAACCAAAGAGGATTGACTCACGATACTGAAATCCAGCAGGTCGTTGAGCTCCATGTCCGTCCCCACCGTCGCCATCCTCAAATCCCTGCTTCCTGATCTGCTTTTCTCTCTCTCTCTCTCTCTCTCTCTCTCTCACACGGGTTTATGATCCTGCAGAGACAGAGCGAAACTCGGCGATCACCATCTTGAAGCAATCACCACATCATGAGTTTGGTTTATTACAACAACAGACACAGAATCACAACAAACCAGCGCAACTGACAACAAGCAGCCGAGGACCAAAAGTATTTGACCCCTATCAGTTCTTGATGAAACTCTTGCTGGAGCCCTCAGGGGTCAGATCATGGTTCTGGCAGTGGCTCCTTTCAGGGTTCAATATCTTCTTGATGGTTATATGGAGGGAGAGTGAAGCTGCTGGTGGTGAGAACACAAACCTCCAGCTCCCTCCACAGATGTTCTCTAAGACTGAGGAGGTGGATCTTCCCCAGATGGCTTTCTTCAGCAGTATTTCAGTTCAGCGCCTGTTGGAATGATGACTCTGTTCCAAGCTGCTTTCAGGTAGTTCGGTCATCTTCTCATCAAACGGCTGCTGATGGTCGTGGAGCTCTGGTCTCATGTGAGATGGAGATGATGGATTTCCACTGTGACTGGTGTATCTTCTACAGGTGACAGAAGCTCGTTTAAGAGAAGCTCCTGGTCTCAGTTTGTTCGATTATTTCTCATCACTATTGAAATGCAGCCATTCTTTGCTCATTTCCATCAGTGAGAAATGCTAAAAATCAGCAGCGTTTGGAAACAAGAATCACGCTCAGAAGGCAGATCTTAGTATTTGAGAACAGTTCTAAGAACAGTTTGTGCAGTGTGTTCAATTAATCGATGGATCGAAACCAGACACAATCTTCCCTTTGATCGAGCGCCTAAAGGACGAACCAGAAACCAGCGCTGTGGTCGAGGTGTTACGCTTCAGAAGATCTGGGTCGTTTCAGCCCAAACTGCCATCAAAAACTACTGAAGCAGGCCCCAGCCTTTAGATCCAAACCACAGGTATGTCATTATCGAAACTTTGAAGTGGTTCCGTTGCATTTGCACACTAATACACACGACCAGCTCTTACACACATCCAAACACACAAGAAATCTTTCATAATTTCACATTTAATATCGTCACAATGTTTCTATGAATGAGTTTGGAGCATGTCATTAAATATGTGCCACAGAACCAACCTCGCTTTAATAGAGAGCAAACGAGCGAAATAAGGAATGCTGAAAATGTAATCGGAAACTTCGATTTGACTTCATGAACGAAAGCAGCTCTGTGTTCGGTGAAAGCCGATGCATCGATGCTGTTTCTGCAGGCATCACTGTTGGTCCATTACAACATTCAGCCCACTGCATCAGCAATGACGCGGTGAGGTGCCATAAGACCTTCATCTCTACCAGACCGAAGCATGTGGAGGGCAACACATCTTTAGATTTAATTTGATTGATTTGCTATATTTTAATTGGGCCTTTTCTGCACTTATTTGCATGATCAGGAATAGATTTCATGTCCAACTCTCCGCCCGCTAAATCACCAGCACGCCTTCATTTGTAATCAACAACAAATTCCCAAGTTGAGCAAAATTACACCAAATGCGATCAGTACTGAGCGAGACAAAATAATGGATCAGATTCCTCAGATCTTTAATAAATGCTCATTGTGTTCAGGTATAAATGAAAACCTTTGGTTAAACCCAAGTTCTTGACCTTTGTTGGTGCCAAACTCTACCCGCTGCATGTATTGCATCGTTCCTGACCAAGAGCTCCAAAAATGTGCGATGCATCATCGGGATTCCAACACTGCACTGAAATCCTAAACTGCCAAAAGGAGAAGCCATTTCCCGTCTTTTCTTTTCCCTGAGCTCCCACAAATGGAATCGCTTGAACTTTACATAAACACAAGGTTCAATAACAAATTTACATATGTAAGCTTAAAAACATGGAGCACTGAGGAGTGCCCTGATGTCCTAATGGAAGAGCTCCGCAACTCGACAACATGCTTAACCAGCCCTCAGGACCTCAGAATGGTTATCAGCACTTTACCTGAGAGGAACCATAGTCAACCCCCATCACCATCATCATCACCATCATCATCATCATCATCACCATCACCATCATCATCAAAGATGATTCACTCAAGTTCATATCAGAGGGTTATCCGAGAGCCATTGCCTAGGTTCCAGCACATACTTTAGCATTGCAGTGCAGTAAACCACTCGAGCGGGCCAAGGATCTAAAGGTCAGCTGAGCATAAATTATACGAGAATGTTGGCTTTTAGAAGTTTCACTCATTGGTAAAGGCTTGAAAACCGGTCCTAAAACGGAACCTTGAGGGACTCCAGGATATTATTCCATTGTACAGAACCTGACAATCCGTTAGAAAGTACTGCCTTAACTGTTCTGGCTGGTTGAGAAGGGTCGACCCCAGATGAAGGAGGATCTGTATCAAAACCGTCGTGAACTTATGGAAACGCTGATTCAGAACCATGTCTCGAAATCTGACCATCCATCTGAAGCAGGAAAGCAAGTGACAATTTTTCAAGGATTTTGCCTAAAATATCTGCGTCCGGTGCACCTCCATCACAGTCTGGGATTCTTTGTATATTTCATCTGTACTGCAACCAGAGTTTAGAAGCAAACTGGAGCCCATCTTTCTTCCTGGTTTGGTGTGCGCCGGGGTTTGGGGTGGAGTGATGGATTGCTTTAATGCAACCAGTCATGTGACATACGCACTAACTGAGTGACTGCAAGCCAAGGAAACTAAAAAACTTCCAAGGTTCCACTTCGAGGTGGCAGTGGCAAATTGGGAAATGTCACAAGAACTACATCCCAGAGCACCCTTATTAGCATCACTTGATCTTTCCTCAGCCACTGATTGCTCTGGTCTTCCTGAGGTGTTCAATAAAAGGTGGATTTGGAGCTCACAGCACCCATCCCTTGCAGGTGGATCCTCCATGACAGTGTTTCTGCAGCTTTGAAACCATCTCTTCTATGGAGGCGTGGAGATGGCAGTTTTCCGGGTGCCAGAGCACTATATTTTGAACATTAAGGACAAAAATAAGAGTATGTTTGTGATGAGACCATCCCTCCCGGCCCTGACCCCCTCCCTCTCCAGCGCAACACAAAGAAACACTCCGCGACACAAAGTTCAAAACTCCACAAGAACAGCCCCAACTCTGCCTCCATCTGAGGGGAGAGGGCAGCGGGACCTCGATGGCTTTCCCAGACAGGAAAAGATGGGATTCCTTTTCCCTAAATCAGAAGGAAAAGCACTCTACAGGAAAAGACAAGTGACAGAAAACGAGGGTAAAAGTGCTCAAAAGTATCAAAAGCTATTGTACACGAAAACAACATTCACAGATGTAGCTGAAAGTCTATTGCGAACTTATAAACATGCGTCGGGGGCGGTGAAAAATCACTTTAAACTTGACGTTGTTGGCAGAACTGAACAAAGAAGCCGTTTCCTCTGGGCTCGAACCCTCACGCACCGAAGCTCACAGACACAACACCTCACACGCTTTCAGCGAGCACAAAAAGTTCATTTTGACGCACGCACACCATTAATAGAGCCGAATACAAGAGTGAAACGTGATAAAAACACAAAACACTCACGGTTTCTCGAGTCACGCGCGAGGCATCCAGCGGGAGAGAACCGTTCGAGCCTGAGAGGAAAAACAGAAAAGTTGGGGGACAAATTTCCCCCCTCTTGCTTCGGCTCCCGCAAAAAAACACGGCGGAAACTGCGTCCTTAATTCCCGGGAAACGCGAACGGCACGCGTTCAAGGACGGGCGTTAGGTGGCAGCTACTAAAAACGAAACTCTTACAAGTTCGAATCTAATTCCTTTGAGCTCCACAAACGTAACATCTCATCTTCTGAGGAGACATCTTAGCAGCCTGCACATTGTCAGCCCCAGCTGCGTATCCCTCCGCGCGGATGAGACGTTTCAGCGGTGTCCGATTTCAAACGCCCAAGAAACTAGGACCACATTTACACTCGTGTAATTTGAAACGCATTCAACACCTTCAATAAATTATCTAACTGAGAGTTCTTCTATAAATATATCTAACTTACGGTGGGTATAAAATAATGGATTTTACGTTAGGCAGTACTAGCCGCGCGGAATGAGACTGTTGAAAGTCAACGACTGAGCGAAGGACCCAGATTGGACCAATGGCAATGGTCAAAGATTGATTGACATATTTACCAGCCAATCATGTGAACGCTTAATCCTAACACCGAACGCATTTTTTCTGTACACCCTTCTGGTGTTTGAAAAAAAAGCAACAGGGAGATAAAGCTGTGGGAAACTATTTCATTTTTAGCTTAACAAAAAATATACATGTACTATTGATAAAAAAATGATATATTATATAATTTGATGGGAACAAATCAAAGTTGAATTGAATCATTGGTGAAATTTAACAGGTTTTTGTCCCTTCAAAGTAGTATTATAGTATTACACAAATATAAATGAATTTGATTTATGAATCGTTTGTAATTAATAACATATTTTTTCAATAAAATAAATTGATAAAATAGTCACCACACACACATTTTATATATACCGGTAGTTAATAATTTGGCAGTGTTGATCCAAGTGCCTTACATTTTACCCAAACATTTGAAAAAGTTAAGCACAGGCCCCTCTGCTTTTCTTCACAGAAACCATGGAGGTGCTTAGTTTTCCACCTGGACTCAGTTAAATCCTGGAGCTGCTGTAAAGAGAGTGTTAGCACTTCCTCAATGGATCTGAGATTCACAGAGCAAACACCTCTGATGATCTAAACGGGGATCCGAAGCAGAGCAAATGGTTTGAGGTGTGAACAGAACTTTCAGGAAGTGCTAACATTTGGTGTCATGGAGGGTAAACAGAAGCCCCACACTGCATGTGTGCGACGTTTCACTCCCTGATGTCCTGCTCAGCCTCAATAAATAATAGTTTCATTCACACAACTCTCTCAACTTTCCTGCTTTTGATTCTGGAGCAGAAGGCTGGGGTTCAGTCCTCTCCAAAACACACGACCAATTTCATGATGGACAAGTTCATTCTGCTGGATCTTCATGCCTCTCTCAGGAGCTCCATGAACTGTGGCGTGAGAAGCCACCCCCCGAGGAGCAAGCTCCAGGCCAGAAGTTTCCCCTGCGAGAGGTCTGCGTGTTCCAACAGAGAAGAAAAGAGTTTTGGGGAGAGATATGATAGAGCAGGGTCTGGGGGCTAAGCTGCATCTAGAGCAGGGGAGGTCTTTGTGAAACCATGGAGGGCTGTGGTCCTCTGCATCAAAGTTCTCCATCTCTGATCTGGAGTCAGTCGCTAGCTTGTGTCACTCGTTATTTGCTCATCCTGATACTCAGTGAAGGTGATTTCAGAATTGTGAAAGCTAGAGCAGAGAGATGAAGGCGTGGCGTGAGGAGAGCGAGGATGCTAGCTCCAGAGCACGATGAGAACGTTCATCTTCGAGAGAAACGTGCCTTCAAAAGGTCACCGTGGTGATGAGAGCCTCCAGGGGGAGATGAACTCGAGCGAAGCAGCTGTCTGATGATTCATTTCTGAACACTGTGATGCTGCCTGTGAGGTCACGAGACCCTGATGCCAGCTTGGACAATGAAACTGAAACAAAGCTGGATTTGTAAAATATCCCCAGACAAATATTACATTTTTTTAATAAATGGTGTCAGTGAACAGACAGGAAATGAGGGCGAGTGCTCGGAACGAGAGCTTTAGAGAAAGAGAGAGAGAGAGAGAGAGGGACCAAACATTAATCCTCTGAGAGAGAGAGAGAGAGAGAGAGACAGATGTCAATCAGTTTAACCCCTGTGTCTAGAGAGCAGTGAGACAGTTTATCCCGTACTGGACCTCACTAATGCTTCACGTGTTGTCTATCTGCCCTAGACATAAGTTCAGCATCGTAAACAGATAACGGGACAGAAATGTATAGTTTGGTAACGTTATGTATTATATTATACATTAATAACGCTTGTGGGCAGCTGAGAGGCAGGTCAGTAGGTGATTGTGGACAGTAGGTGCCGTTTACCATGAATTTATCTGTGGCAAACTCTCAGTCGAGGAAAGAAATTCTGAAACTTTGATGGTGAAATGAAACCGTCCAAATACAGCCAAAAACACATTGAGTGTTTCTATTTCACCGTCAAAACCTTTGTTTGCAGGCTTTCCGGACAAACCACCATCCCGCCGTCGATCGTACTTCATCTCATTTCTAAACTACAGGAGTTTGACAATGAAACTGAAACACTGGTCAAGTTTTCAGCTGTGTGTGGTCAGTGTGTATCAGTTTCATTGTCCACATGGTCGTCAGAATCTCTGCAGGATGGTTTAAGAAGAAAACAAAAGCTGCAGCAAAAGCTAAAAAGTGCATTTGTACAGAAGTGAATAAAAAAGATCAACTACCAAATTTTGGAACAAGAAACTGAAACACCTGAAGTCAGAAAAAAAATTATCTGAAATGCAGCTGATGTAAAGCTATGTCGTCACAGGAAGCAGAAGCTGAACCCCCGTCAGAGAAAGCCCCTCTCCAGCTCTCTGTGCACCTCTCTCTCTCTCTCTCTCTGAGCTCAGAGATGCTTCCGTCTGTGAGTTCCTCAGAAACACCTGCAGCTCTACAGTCTGAGTCTGTGATGGAGGCCACGCCCTGTTGCAGATCTTCTGATCATGACGCCCTGCTCCTTGCGTCTGATGAGGAAACATCTGCTTGATCTC
The DNA here is from genome assembly GCA_007224835.1 of Danionella cerebrum. Lineage (NCBI taxonomy): Eukaryota > Metazoa > Chordata > Actinopteri > Cypriniformes > Danionidae > Danionella > Danionella cerebrum. Next base: position 280,980 of record SRMA01027303.1, on the reverse strand, counting down.
AGAACTCTCCTGGAGAGAAGAACCAGCCAGAGCTTCAGGGTCCAGCTCTGAGCTAAGTCAGACAGACACCTCGCAGTAGAACTGAAAGCACTGTCTGTCTCTCTACTTTCCGTCTACCTGATCTTTTACATGTTCATCAGACTAACCCTTTGTCTGTCTAACTGACTGTCTATCTGGCTGAGCAGCATGTCTATCTGTCAGTCCCGTTACTTGCATTTTTGCTTGTCTTCCACCTCGTCTGTCTGACTCTCTGAATGTCTGTCTGCTGTGAGAGTGAGACGGTTGTGAGATGTGGATTAGAATTCAGCAGCAATCAAGGCGCCTCTCTGCACTCCTGCTCTTAATTACCCGCTCATTTGCATTTTTGCATGATAATGAGCGCGGAATTTGCCATCCGACTGCGGCAATTAGTGAGTCACATGACCACAGCGGGTGAACATTACCCAGAATGCCTCAGGAGAGCAGATGCACTGGGGTCAGCGGCAGAAGGCCGTGATGGAGCCTGGAACGAGAGGAACACTCTGATCATCCTCATCCTCATCCTCGAAGATCTGCTGCATCTTAAACACATGGATGACCCTCGGGGTGCAGCAACCAATCAGACGCTCCGATCCCTCATCGATCACAGAGCTGAAGAGTGATGCAGCTTCTCTGGGTTCTGCGCAGATCACGAGGCGCCATCAAAATAACACCGCAGCTGTTTCTGTAGCTCCAGTGCACTCTCCTCATGAATACGTTTCATTTAGCATCAACATTATCTGCAGACTCTCATTTAATCTCATAAAACATCATTTTGTGTTTAAACTGAAGTTCAAATGTATCAAAAAGGTTTAAAGGAATAATTTTGACTCAATACAACGTCGCAGGATCAGACACAGCAGTAAATACATTTGTAAATGTGATTTTACATTTTAAAAAATGATCAAAAGACTTCGTGTAGAGTTCTGAAAGGACAAGGTTTCAAATGTTTAGCATTAAAATTAATTTTACCACTTTCAATGAAAGATGAGAATCTAGAGGTAATCTAAACGCTACCGCCCCCTGGAGGAGAAAACAAGCTTCTGCAAATGAAGAAAAAGAAGTACAAAATCATTCATTTTCCCACCTGGAACATGCAGACTCCTTCCAGGAAGGTCACCGGCGAGCCTCGAACCGACACCTTCTAACTGGAAGGCCACAGTGCAATAAATAATATTAATAAATAGCCGAATAACTCACTCTGGAGTACGTTTAGGCAATCTTTAATAATAATAATAATAAACAGACTGTATTCCTGACTACAATAGTCTCATATTGGGTTTATTACTTAATATAACGCAGTGTGTTTTCAGCAGTTCTTGTTTGTCTTTGATAAAGTGTGAATACAGATAAAACCTGATAAAACATCAATGGGGTTATGTGAAAACTAATCAAGAGAATCAGGAACTGATGTAAAAAGTAAAACATAAATCTCTTTCAGTCACAGTTTGAATTATTAAATTAAGTAAAAAAAACTTTATTACAGCCACAAATAAGGAGTAGAAAACACTGGAAGAACGTGTACACAACGATAATTAAATAATTCACAAATAAACACTCTACATAAAATCTTTTTGTAAAACAGCAATAAAACAGCCGTTAACCTTTACTTCCTTTTTTCATGACGCAGACTTTTTAAAGAGCACACTCTTAGCCTCAATGTGTGTGGAGACTGTGTCTTCTTTCTGGAAATCTTCTTCTTCTTCTTCATCAGAGGAAAACTCTGTCAGATCCACCACATCACATTGAGCCGGATCAGATCTCTCCCCTAACACACACAAAACAATCAGAACAATGTTCACTTTACGTCATTTTCTTCAGAAATCGGATCAACAGACATCTTTTGAGCCGGCAAACCCTTCGAAATAGATTAAGGGTAACTCTTCTTAATCGTAATTCTTTCGAAAACCCAATTCCTTAAAGAAGATTCAACAACATGAGGCCAGGATCTTACTGGTCGAGAGAGGAACGGATCCCTGTTTTCCACAGACTCTCGGCTGAGATACGGCTCTCCATGTGCCATCAGACAGCAGCTCAACCTCCTCCACATCCTCAGCACAGTCCTCGAGAACCTCACAGAGCAAACTACAGAGAGCAGGAAGAACAGGAACCTTTGCCTCATTCAAGTTTTGACTCTTCCAAACCAGTTTATGAATCTAGATCAGGGGCTCCAGGTTCTGCTGATGTGTAGCCCTCAAGCAGGAGACAGAATTTTGGAATGCTATCCGACACGGCCATCGCTTTTGTTATTCTATCCTCACAACCATGAGGTCCGCTACACTTTGGTTTGACAAAGTAACACGTTTCTGACTCATACGTCATAACAATAGTGTTTTTCCTCTGCTCAACATTTGATTTAAAAGGAAATGCGAACATAACCTGCAACCGTTGCCCGGCACACTGCCTGGTGGCTCACAGCGCTACCTGGAGTTCTAGTGTTCGTGAGGTGCGGTGGAGACTGTGCCGTTGACCTGTCGATGCGCAGCTCGTCGTACGGCAGGAAGCGGTCACACACGGGGCAGCTCCACCGCGGCGTCCTCTGGTTCATCTGCAGGAAGGAAGAGGTGTCGAAGCTCTGAAGGTGAGCGCAGCCCCGGGCTCTGCACGGCACACGCATCCGCTGCTTCGAAAGCTTCACCCACAGAAACACAAGGAAAGTTCAGATGCAGCAGGTAATCACCAGAAATAAACGTGTCCGAATCCTCTGAAGCACATGTTTGAGAAGATCTCTGGAGACACCAGCAGTGTGCCGCATCCACCTGAATGATGTGACGGTGGGAATCGTTAGAAGGCTCTGAGGGACAAACCGGTGAACAGGATTTTGGGATCGCATAAGGATGGAGCGATGCATAAGGATGGAGCTCCTGTGCAGTCGTCCCCAAAACAAAAGCAACATTCGTTTATGTCTGTACCTGACGCCTAGAGCTCTAAAGTGCTCTTGCCGATCGCTTTGCTGTACCCGGCAAAAAGAAGCTCTTCTGATTCTGATGTCCAGTCGGAGCATCTAGAGGTCTCATCTCTGTCTGTGTTTTTGTCAATTACGATTCCTAATGTCATCAACAGTACACTTCTCTTGCCCCAACATCCCTTGACTCTTACCGGACACATGAGCGACACCTGGAGTCCTGTGGTGGCGATCTCAGTTTCTGGGTCAGAGCGAAGCTTCTCAGAGACTGACAAGATTTATGAGAGAATAAAAAAATCCATCAGTCGTTTCAAATCTCAGTTATGGTATTTACAGAAGAACACATTCCTGCTACAAGAATCCCCAACACTTTTCAATCCCAGAACCCACCAGATCCAAACCCACGGCTTGGTTCAAATGATTCATATTACTATCTAGTAGGTGCCCTACCACTAGAGGGCAGTGTTGTACGGTTTAAAACCTTACTACCAGTAGCCGCTCATCTCCAACAATGATGTAAAAAATCATTAACAAACTTAGGTCAGATTAAGTCCACATCAGTCTAAAAACAGTTTCCGGCTCTGGACGTGGTGTCACAACGGTTTCTGCGGAGAGTGTTGAAGATTCAGTCATCGATGAAGTCATAGCGGTTTCAGTTTGTAAAGGCTATAGCTAAAAGCCGCACACGCTAAATCACCAATTAATTTATAATACGTTTAACATTTAAAACTTTAGACCTTTCCGTCTGCAGTTCTCCAAGCTCTCCACAGCGGAGCTCAGAAGCTGGTCCAGAAGCTCCTGAGATGACACGACACGCACCAGATACACCGCCGCTGAATATCTCTACACAAAAAACTTGCATCAGTTTCAATATCATACAGCCTTTTACAAACTCAACGTAAACTTTGTTTGGACGGTGAAACTGAAACACACTGAAGGTGAAGCGGACCTTCTTCCATGAACACACGGCGGATCTGAATAGCGATAACATTGTAGCTCTAGGGAAGATGAAGTTTATGACAGAAGGTAAAAATATCAGTTATTCAAATGGAAAGATAACAGTGTGATATCTGCTGATGCAGGACCATGCTCATGGTGGAGAAATGTCACGAACCAGGTGTTTCAGTTTTAACGACCGACAAATGTGATCTCTTTTCCTGGTTGTCGGCTCATCATACCTTTCCAAAGTTTCTCCAAAACACCGTGATTTTGTTCGTGACCCTGGGGTACAGGAGAGGAGTGATGTCGATGGGACGGCACGGGCGGGACGGTTCAGTGCCCGGTTTCACTGATGAAAACGAACACTGAAAAGAGATAAAAATCCGTTGTCGTGACGCGGCGGGCGTGATCTTACACTACAGGATGATTTACTCGTAATAAACGCTCATGTAACCGGTGACGTCACAGTATCAGGAGAAATCAGTCACCTGCACCGGGCACTTCATCTGATTGACTAAGACGAAGACGTCTGGTGGGTACTGGTCCTCCTCGACCCCGATGCTCCTGCTGCGGCAGATCCTACATCGGCAGAGACATGAGTTTAGTGATCCTCCACAGAGCGACCTGCAGCAGTTCTATTGTTCTGTGAAAACCTCTCACCTGAGCACCACCTGAACTGAGGTCGATCCACGATGAGACTTCCTGCGAGAAGAGAGAGAGAAAACATACCAAACAGGAACAGAATAATACTAAGCAGTGTATCTGTTTCACCGTCCAAAGTGTTTCAGTTGGATCAGGGTTACAGAGGAGACTCACCGGCTGCTGAAGATCTGATCCCGTTGACTCACACTGAGTTCAAAGCTGAAGTCAGACTGCTGCAGACATCCTTCATCATTGGCCACTGGAAGCAGGAGAAAAGATCAGACGAAGGGAGGAGACAAACAGGAGGAACGTTGAGCTACAGCCAGAACGAATCAGACGAAAAAGAGGTTTAACTGAAGTTGTTCTAGAGTAGCTTCATATACTTTCACTGATCTGAACCTGAGGATCCTCTGAACCGAACTCAGGGAAATCATGTTGAATCTTCATTTATTTGCGTAATTTTTCCATCTTTGAAACCTGTTTTACGATGCGAGCGAGTTCTGGATCTCACCGAGCTCTTTATGGAGCGGTGTGGGGGGTATGATTGTCTCCAGCGTCTGATTGAACGGCAGCTCCATCATCCGAGGCTTTGCAGAGCCAGTTTTGGCTGTTTTTCCATCTCCCTCAGGAATGGAGATGATTTCCTCAGACCTGACGCTGGAGCTTCTGCGAGTTCCTCTGGAGCTCTGACAGTGGCTGTGGAGCGCTCTGATGGAGGACAGGAGCTCAGCAGTGCAGTTGTTTTCCAGGAGCAGCTTCGCTCGTTTCTGAAGATCTTTCTTCAGACCATACTTCCTCTCACCCACTTGTGAGAGAAGAACACTGAGGTCCCTCACCCGCAAGGACTCCAGCATCATCTGAGAGAGAAGAGGAAGCTTCTAGATCTTTAATAGCTCACAAAACTTTATCTTCCATCTGTTTATCTTGGGTTAAAAATAGAGAGAAACTATTAAATAAATCAACATTGTGATAATAAAAACCAGTTTTCGGGCCTCGGATGAAGTTCTGCTGGGTTTAAGCAGCCTGTACCAAACCAGAGTGTGACCCAAACCAGCCGGGTTCCCTCAGATCTTGATTAAATATTCTGCCTTCGAGAAATATAGTCTCTTAGGATTATTTGGTCGTTTTTATCTTCACTCTATGTCTATGGGTAAAGCGGTTTCTCTCTTTGCTTACATTTTTCAGAAAACCACTAAATATTAAATTGTGATCTTATCAAATATTGGCTGTTACGAACAATATATATCATCTTGTGGTTGAGCTCCTGAATGATGTTTGAGCTCCGTGGAATCACACTCACAGTAAAAAAAAATCGAGTAAAATTATAAAGTGCTAAAAATAAAGCCATTCCTCACAAACAGACCAAACTTAAACATCACAAGAAAACACGCCATTACCATTAAATATCAAATTCACTGTTTATTTTAACGATTACGCGAACTTTTAACCAAAAAGCAGATATTGAAACCCTTACCGTGGCTTCCGAAACATCTGTGCTCATGTTTACGACTCTAAATGTACAAATAATTATTAGAATTTAGAATAACAGTGAGATAAAATGGTCCTCAGACTGCGGCGATCAGGTGAAGAGTAATCAATTAAAAGTCACGTGACCCGCGTCTCCCACCTGGAGCCGCGTCACAGGCCCTGTCCCGAACCGCGCGCTCCGGACTCTTTCTTTCTTTATGAAACTCTTTATTTCTTTCGAACACAACATTGCTGCCACTGCTTCCTCTGACGAGTATAAAGCAGGAAAAGGGATCGATATTCTCTTATTTCTTTCGATAAAACCGCCCGGTCCAACAGTTCTTTAGAGTACCACCACTTCTCCCATCGTTGAGAACATCTCTATATTTTATGTTTCGATCTCTAAGAAAGAGAGTGTCACCACTTCATGACGTCTACCTAAAGCAGTGATTCCACAGAGCCACTAAAGGTCGAAAACTGCTGTCGAACAAATATTGAAGCACATCAAAGAGCCCGCGGAACTCAAGTCAAGTCTCTGAGAATCTTGGAAAGGGTTCTTTAATTCTAAGTCTAGTCGTTAGGTTTTCTGGTTTTTATTACTTTGAAACAGAAAAAAAGGAAACAATGTATGACATGTGACCTATACCCGCTTATCTTGATCAAAGTTCACCATCGAGAACCAGATTTTCCTGCTCTGGGGAATTCTCTTGCTTCCAGAGCTTTGGTTGATCAGATGACAAAACAGAATCTCAGGGATAAAACTAGAACCCGGTCGTAACCCAGCTGATAATATCAATCACCGCCCAGAAAACAACTGTTTTACATTGTATTCCAACACTAACTAGGGACCAGTGCAGGGAGTACAGAACTGGTGTAATGTGCTTATGTTTCCTGGTACCAGTAACAAGGCGAGCTGCAGCATTCTGTACAAGTTATGGACGGTGCAGGTTTGGTGTATTCCGCATTACATCAGTCCAAGCGGGAAATAATAAATGCAACAATATTTTTTCTCCAGATTTAAAAAAGGTTGAACTCTAGACATGTCCTGGTCATATTTCAAGGAGCTGTCCAATAGAACTCCCAAACTGTAGCTGAACATTGTGCTTCATATAAGCTTTTTGTTACAGTATTGTTATTACCTGAATTCTAAGTCTGTTATCAGCACTGAAGTTTAAACACTTCAAAGCTTTCTTTATTAGAAGAAATGTGGAAGTCTGGGTTTCTCCGTGGCCAGGACTCCAGACAATCCAAACCCAGCGACTCTGTTATTCTTCAACAAGAAGCTCTCGTGACGAAGGGTTTTAGGAGATTTCTAATGCTCCGTGGCTCTCTCTCATCCTCTCATCTTGTGGTTCCTGCTGCATCGTTTCAGCTTCGAGTTTCATCTCAAGCTTCATGGACATGACTCCAGGAACTCTTTTCAGCTCACAGAAGAACTTGAATTGCTCTCATTGCAGCTTGAAGATGAAAAATATAGAAATATTCAGATCTTCCTGCCAATGTTTCAGTCATACAGATGTTTGCTGGGATCTGTTTTAAAGATGCTTTGCTTTATTGAAATGTTTTGTAGATTTCCAGCTGGTCCCTTTTCTCCATCTGAGGGAGCATCAGCAGCTTCTCGTTCTGAGCCGCTCTGTTTCATCAAGGAACCGTACCGTCGCTTAGAAATGAAGCTGTCAATCATCCAGAGACTCAAGATCGATGTTTATTCAGTTTCTACATTTATTATATTTCACATGAATCACTTCATATCAGTTCTGTTTGTTCCGGAACATCTGCTTCACACGTCCATGAGGATTTCAGCAGCAGCTTCTCCTCAGAGATCTTAATAAATTACAAGATGATCCACAAACCCCAGAGAAACATCAAAGAACCCCCCCGACACCGTCCCATGTGTTCCCTCTGTCTGAGAACGAACAACACGAGAGAAACCCGACGCTTCAAACCCACCTTCAGTGAGAGAGTTCTGAGAGACCCGTACAGCTAGAACATCACCGTCCTCTACCTCAGGAACCTATCAACATCACAACTCAACATTTCAACAAACTCATGATTTAATGATTAAAAAACATCAGAAATTTAGTAAAAAAGAAGAATCTCATTTAAACTCAATCATCTGAAGATCTTCTCTCCGGATCTGGAGCTTCTACTCTGTCACATCACAGATCTTCACTCGGGATGAAGAACAGAGAGCGAATCCAGGATAGAGGGGCTCAGTGAAGGAGGTCCGGATGCTGTGGATGAGGCTCATTGTGTGAGAGACGCTGTAGAAAGAGAGAATTCCTGCTCCTCGATCCACATAGACTCCTATTCTAGAGCCGCTGGAGGCTCCGGGGAGTCCAGTCCCTTTGTTATTAAACACGAACGAGAGACTTTTAGGAGTCCAGTGCAATCTCCAGGACTCAGAATTACGTCCAAACAAACACTCAACACCTTCTCCCTTCCTCTCGATGCTCTTATATGATACTGATATAAACACTCCATATCCTCCCAGTTCCACCTCCCAGTAAGAGCGGCCTCCCAGACTCTCTCTCCCCAGAACCTGACACCACCCATCAAATCTCTCTGGATGATCAGGATACGGCTGGGGTTCATCAGTAAGTTCAGCAGCTCTGTTTCCTTCAGACAGCAGCAGATACTGGTTCGCTGTGTTTGGATCCAGAGTGATGCGCTGGAAATCTGATGGAGATCAAACACAAGAACAATCACAAGCTTCCTGTTACTCTGATCCAGGTTCAGAAATCACTGGAAAACAACGATTTGAACGAAATGCTGCTCACAAAACTACAACACATTCTGAAACACATCAGAGAAGAGAAATTAATGATCAAACTGAACCAATTTCACCCGAAACTATTCTCCATTATTTACTGAGGAGCAGGAGATGAATCTTTAGAAACAAAAAGAGAGAATTTTCCTCAAAAACTCGTCGTTTTCATCCGTTTCTCTTTAAATCTCTGACGGAACAAAGTGTCGCTCGTCTCCTGAACTTTTGGAGCGATCCGTGATGAGATGATTCCAGGTTTATCTGAGGAACGTTTGAGTCTCTGTTACTGCTCTGATCTGCTGAGCTGCTGGAAGCTTGGAGGTGCCTCCAGCAGGAGCTTCTCCTCTCTGAGCAGATAAAGCAGTGACCATGAGATTATTTCTGATGTGCTTCAGTTCAGTGCGTCTCGTGTTCCTCAACAATGTTCTCATCAACGCTTTCTTCTGGAGATCTTTCATCTTCTGAACTGCTCTGAGCAGAGACTTACACTGAAGGAGCTCCTGGCGGCTCTTGAGTTGAGGAGGAACGATGTCGATGCTTCTCACTGTGGAAACCAGTAGAAGGTTCATGAGGAACACGGTGAAGAGACACAACATCATCTGAAAGCTGTCAGGAACATGAAGCTCACCTCGAGCAGAGATCAGATCCATCTCCTTCCTCCAGTGAGGAACAAACTCTTGAACTTGATCAAAAGTGAGAGGAGAAGCGAGAGCGCCGCTGGAGGAGCCTGAAGATCCAGGAGCATCATCAGAGAGAGACTGGAAGCTCTACACAAACACAACACAAACACAGCTGAAGAACACAATCTGGTGTGTGTTGGAGAAGATCTCCGTGTCCTGCTCATCACCTGGAGGAAATGGAGGTGGTGGTCTGTGAGTGAAAGCTTCTCCAGCTCAGTGTTTCTCCTCCTCAGATCATGGATCTCCTGCTCCAGTCGCTTCATTCGTTCTTGAGCTCGACTCACTGAAGCTTCTTCTCCATCTCTGATCTTCTGCTGCAGCTCAGAGCAGTGTTCCTCAATGGAGCGGATGAGCTGAGAGCAGATGCTCTGGGTTTCCTCCACGGCCGTATCTGCAGAGCGCTGTTACAGGACACACAGAGAGTCACGGCTGGAGCAGATTAGAAGCAGTGTTTCAGAGAAGAACACAGAGTTCTTCAGAAACGCTCTCCAGCTGCTGATCTTCTGCTCAGATTCACCTTGTGAGCCTCTATTCCCTCTTTCAGCTCCTCGAGCTCCTTCTGTCTCTCCTGGATTCTCTGCCGGACGCTTCTCTGGGTTTCCTCCAGCTGCTCCTGAAGGATTCGGAGAATAGACACAACCTTTAATCCTCCAGAAGAGTTCCTGATCAAACTAATCCGCTCAGTTCCTGGAGGCCGCAGCCCTGAACCGTTTAGTTCCAACCGAGCTGTGATTCTGAAGGATCTGGAGCAGGAGTTTGCTTCGGTCTGGAGCTGAACTGTTCAGGGCTGTGGCTCCAGGAACTGAGAGCGGATCGTTGTTGAACTACAGAGCGAACGTTCATCTGCCAAAACCACGCTCCACTAAACTCCGCTCCACAGCCCTGTGTCAGAAGATTCCTCTCCAGAAGAGAGTTCCCTCAGAGGAAGGAGATCTGTTTCAGATCTGTTTGAGAGAATGGAACTAAGATCAGACTCAGAAACTCGAGGATTCACATCTTCTGTGTTTAGATGCTTTTAAACATAAACCAGAGTCTGATCTGAAGCAGGAAAGAACCGGTCTCAACCGGTTTAGCTCAGATCCTCCTCCCAAACAGATTCCTGAGGTTTGAAGCCACCAAACCAGCTTCATCTATCCGGAACTTTACTCTGCTTTAAACGTTTAGCAAAGTACAAACATAAAAAACAACGTTTGAAACGAATCTCTGCAGAGCGTTCGGTTCCTTCAGGAGGTGTGAGGAACCCTGATGAACATCTGCAGAGGGTTCTTGTGTTCTTCATACCTGTTTCTCCGCTCTCTCTGCTCCCACTGAAACCGTGTCGTGGGTTTTGTGTTCGTCCACCACACACAGATAACACACACAGCACTGATCCGTGCGGCAGAAGATCTCCAGCAGCTTCTCATGCCGAGGGCAGATCATCTCCTGCAGTCGTCCAGTGGCTTCGATCACGGTGTGTCTCTTTCCAGGATGAAACTCTTGATGTCGCTCAAAGTGAGTCTGACAGTAAGAGTTCAGACACACCAGACAGGACTTGACGGCTTTGATTTTGGCTCCAGGGCAGAGGTCACACTCCACATCTCCAGGTCCAGCAGGACTCTGAGCAGCTCCAGCAGCTTGTGCTCTGCTCTTCTTCAGCTTCTCCATCATTTCAGCTATTATAATGTTTTTAGCTAAAGCAGGTCTGGAGCTGAAGGTCTCTCTGCACTGAGGGCAGCTGCTGACTCTCTTCTGATCCTCCTGATCCCAGAAACCTGAGATGCAGATCCGACAGAAACTGTGTCCACAGGGAACCGTCACTGGATCCTTGAGGAGATCCAGACACACAGCACAGAGGAACTCATCCTGAGCCTCAGAAATACTGGATTCTGCCATTTTCCTTCTCCAGGAACAACACGACACGACGAGCTTCTTACTTTCTCTTTCTCTAAACTCGAGCACTTCCTGATCTTCAAACCTGATGCAGCATCTCCTGCCACTAGAGAGCAGCGTGGTGCAGAAGTGAACACAGCTCTCACTCAGATGCTCCCCAGAAAAAAAAAGTTTCAATGGACCAACTGATATATAAAAAAAGTTCTGCCGTCCCACTTTAAAACATTGAAAAGCTATAACTCACCATTTCTTCCATATGTTTCTCTCTCTCTCTCTCTCTCTCTCTCTCTCTCTCTCTCTCTCTCTCTCTCTCTCTTCTCTCTCTCTATCTCACTCTCTCTCCTCTCTCTCTTTATCTCACTCTCTCTTTATCTCACTCTATCTCTCTCTCTCTCTCTCTCTCTCTCTCTCTCTCTCTCTCTCTCTCTCTCTCTCTCTCTCTCTCTCTCTCTCTCCAGCAGATGGCGTTGTTGCTCCTCAGTCCCCCATGAGCAGTTGCCATGATAGTACACATCTCCTGGGGTCCCGTTTCCATGACGACAGCTCAGAGTCCAGTTTTGATGCGACCTTTGCACCTGGGGGTCACAGAAGGGGTCACCGGTGGCCGATGGCACTCTCACTGATTGGCTGTTTCTTAAAGAGACGGCGCCCTCCATCAGTGTGATCAGAAGATTGGGTAAACAGTCTGTTTTTTTTCTGTGATAGAGTTCTGAATATTTGGTTGCTATGGGTTAAATGTTTCGGTTGTTAGGGAGATGTCTCATGCTACTTTTAAAGAACAAACTTCTGTAGGGTTTTTCATCTGGAAGATATTTCCACTGCCTTTATTTTCTATGATCGTTATAAGTCCATGGTACATTTCAAGCCCAGGGTTCAGACCAGTTTGGACGCTTTGGCAAAGTTTGGCGGCTGCGGTTTGCAGGATCTGTGGCTCTTAGAGGCTTGTAGTCGATCTATCGAAGCCTTGAGATGAGAAAATAAAAACAGAATTACTACAAATCCACGAAACTCGTTTCACTTCACTGCAGAGATGTAAAAGATTTCATCTCCAGAAGACGACTGCGTTTCATCACAGAGACTCGGAGTCATGTGACCAGGCCCCTTCCTCCTCCTGCCGATAATTTATTCCCCGCAGCAGACGGCTTGTCAATATCAATACATTCATTTAAAATGTGTCTCCAGCACAAGGGCAGATAGAGGAGAGAGGGATGCGATAAAACGAGAGGAAATAATGAAATCATAAAATCTCTGGTGAACAGGGGTCATGGGAAAGATGTTTAATCTCACCGTTAGAGATGATGATCCTCGAGAAGCTTTCCATGTCGATACGCCTCCTGTTTACTGTAGAAGTGGAGATGGAGGTGGTGTTCATGATCCTCTTGATGAAGATTCTGATCCATAAACCTGTGATTAATGAAGGACATCAGAGGATGGAGGCATGGACGGAGAAACTGAAACACTGTTCAGTGTAGAGCTGGAGGTTTGGACGGTGAAACTGAAACACTGTTCAGTGTAGAGCTGGAGGTTTGGACGGTGAAACTGAAACACTGTTCGGTGTAGAGCTGGAGGTTTGGACAGAGAAACTGAAACACTGTTTGGTGTAGAGCTGTAGGTTTGGACAGAGAAACTGAAACACTGTTCGGTGTAGAGCTGTAGGTTTGGACGGAGAAACTGAAACACTGTTTGGTGTAGAGCCGGAGGTTTGGACGGTGAAACTGAAACACTGTTCGGTGTAGAGCTGGAGGTTTGGACGGAGAAAATGAAACACTGTTCAGTGTAGAGCTGGAGGTTTGGACGGTGAAACTGAAACACTGTTTAGTGTAGAGCTGGAGGTTTGGACGGTGAAACTGAAACACTGTTCAGTGTAGAGCTGGAGGTTTAGACGGTGAAACTGAAACACTGTTTAGCGTGGAGCTGGAGGTTTGGACGTTGAAACTGAAACACTGTTCAGTGTAGAGCTGGAGGTTTGGACGGTGAAACTGAAACACTGTTAGGTGTAGAGCTGGAGGTTTGGACGGTGAAACTGAAACACTGTTCGGTGTAGAGCTGGAGGTTTGGACGGTGAAACTGAAACACTGTTTGGTGTAGAGCTGGAGGCTTGGACGGTGAAACTGAAACACTGTTCGGTGTAGAGCTGGAGGCTTGGACGGTGAAACTGAAACACTGTTCGGTGTAGAGCTGGAGGCTTGGACGGTGAAACTGAAACAATGTTTGGTGTAGAGCTGGAGGGAGATATTTAAATTCTATCAGTTATATATAATTATGAATATATTTTATTGGTTGAATGTAGATTTTTTTTGTATAAAGTCAGATGTAATCCCCTGGACTCCTCGAGGAGGCTCTAATAAAACATTTCCGATGCGTGACACGAGCTGTGCGCCTCCCTCTCCTGGAGACCTGAACACTCTCATGGTTGACCTCTGACCCCCGCACTCCTGACCTCCTCTCACCCCGAACCCCTCTGAGGCAGCGAGGGTCATCGAGTGAAGTGTGTTTACTGAGGGAAACGTCTCGTTCACACAGTAACTCCTGTTTTGGGCCGTTCTTTCTTTCAGAAATGTAAACATATACAGTTTATTTTTATAAAATGCTCCACAGAGAAGCCAGGTCAGAAGTGGCAGGCACCTCAGCGTTGGGACGAAGAGCAAGTGAATCCTCTGTGAAAGAAAGAAAAGAGCAGCAGAGGCACTGGACTGAAGCAGCGAGGGTAGCGAGGTAGAGGTGCCTCAAACTGATTTGATTTCGGTTTCTCCGTTCTTCATTCGCTGCGTTTGGTTCGTTGCTGAAGAAATCTGCGGCGTCTCTTTGTTTACAGCATTGTTCCGCTGAAAACCACAGATTCCACACATCATGACGAGTTTGCCAAAGTAACAGGTAAATTATAATAAAACGTTTGTTCTCTCACTCCCTCCCTCTTCTCCTCATCCCTCCCTCTATCGCTCCCTCAATCCCACTGTCGCTCTGTGCTGCGGATCGATGCAGTATTGATCAGCTCTCTCTATCGCTGGCCGACCAGACTAATCACCCAAACACCAGCTCAACACTCTCTCTCTCTCTCTCCCTTCTCCTCCTCTCTCTTCTCTCTCTCCCTCTCCTCTTCTCTCTTTCTCTTTTTCTTCTCTCTCATTCTCTTCTCCCTCTCCCCTTCTCTTCTCTCTCTCTCTCTCTCTCTCTCTCTGTGTTGACATTTGTGTGAATGGTTATAATGGTCTTGATTCACTGGAAACCATCTCAAGTGGTCAGGGTTAGTCCAGGCTAAACCAGCAATACAAAACACTGGTGCTGGTGACGCTGGTCTCTGAGGCACTGGTTCATCTGTGTCTCTCTTCATCCTCAGAACAAATGCGGAAACAAATGTTCTTCACTCCAGCGCTCTTCCTCCTCCTTTGTTCCCCTCACAAAATCAATATTCCTGAGGAAAAATGAGCCCGCCGTGTTTCAGGAGGTTTTTGAGGAGTTAAACGTCTGGAAGATTCAGAGTTTGCCGCTGAAGCCCTCACTGATGCTAGTGCTGCTGCACACACTTTGTGATGTCACTTCCTGGAGGGTCTCAGAGGAAATGCACCCCTAGTTTACCTCGTTCCCCTGGTTCTACTCATTCCCCTCGTTCTCCTGTTTTCCTCTTTCCCCTCGTTCCCCTGATTCTCCTCGTTCTCCTGCCTCTCCTTTGGTCCTAAAGCTGATTTCATGCAGATCGTTGAGGAAACACGAGGGAAAGCAGCTGCTCGATCTGAAGGGGAATTTACTGGTGGAACAGTGCCCCCCCCCCTCGTCTTGAATTGATCACCTATTTCTTCTCAATCCATCTTTTCCTCTGTTGCTTAGCAACCCTCTGCCGCACCGATGCGTTTAAAGACACAGCGCATCCATCTCTTCTTGCAGACATTAGTTCCATGCTTTTTTACCAAGAACCTCACCGAGAACCAAACGAGGGATCTGATCGAACCACAAACATTTCTCCCGATTAATCTCACGCAGAGTTACATCCTCAACCACGAAGATCTGGATCCTCAGCTGCCAGAGTTCTAACCTCCATGAAGCCCCACATCACGAGATCAGTGAAGCTCGCTTGCTTTGTTTGGAGATGGTTGGAACTAAACCTTCAGGACTGCAGCCCTCCACCTGTGCTAGGAACAGATTTCTGGCTCCAAGATGAACGCAGGCAGGAGCAGCTGGTTTCCTGGAGGAATCTGCTCAAGTCCTGGTCCCTCAGGTTCGAGCAGAGTCCGGCTGTTTGACTTTGGAGGAGGAAGAATGCTGGAGACCTTCGGCTCTGGGGAGTTCTTCTGCTGAGGGAACAGCAGAGCATCAAAGAGATAATGGACAGGGGAAGCATTCAGATGTGTCACGTGTGGGTTTTCCAGCAGGACAATGAGCCAAAACACACGTAAATCTTGATCGAGGGAACTTCAGCACGGCCTCCTCTGTTCTGAGATCAGTTCAACTACAGAACAATCGCTCATTCAATCAATCGACAGAGTGTTTAACTGATTTGAGGTTTTCCTGAGATTACTGACAGAATCAAAATAAAGAGAAACCCCAAATCCATCAGAAAATTACAACATTATTATTTTCTGTCAATATATTAAACATCAATTGTTCATTTGGGATTCTGCATAATCAATAATATTATACCAGACTTCTGATGAATGAAAAAAAAACAATTTAATAAAAACAATTTAATAAAAACTGATATTTCACAGTGAGTCACACTTTTATTATTTATCAAAACTAAAACCTTATACACAGAGTTATATAAAATATATGTGTTTTCATTCATTTACTTTAGTATTATTTTAACAATGCGAAAGATTTCCCGATGGAACGAGCTCGTAATTATTGCAGAAAGTGTTTACAATGTTTATATTTTTTGATGCTGCATCAGAGAAACCGATCATCAGTCACCGGATCGAAAACCACAATTATTTAAAACGCATACTTTAAATTATTTAACGCAATAATAACCTGATAAATAAAAGTTGTGTTTAAAATGATCGATCACCCATAAATAAATCGATGGATATCTTTACAAAACATTTGTTAATTTCCAGACTATAGTTTTTAGGAAGTTTAGAGTGAAAAGTCTCTCTTTATTCACCATAAATCACATCCCCAAAGGTCGAGATGCTTCTCTGCTCTGCGCTCGGTGCCGCATGGATCCGCTTTCTCCACGAGCTTAATTCTTTAATTTAGTGAAAAGAAACCTGCAATCGATGGATCTGCATCGAGCCGAAGCTGATTGATTACCGATCGATCGATACCGGAGCAGCTCGAGGCTCGTCCGTCTTTCCTACAGCTGAGAGAGAGAGAGAGAGAGAGAGAGAGAGAGAGAGAGAGAGAGAGAGAGAGAGAGAGAGAGAGAGGTATAGAATAATGAACGATGATAAAATAGAAAAGCGATAGAAAAACGATGAAAATTATGCGAAAATAGAAATATTTGCTCAATTTAAATCGAGTAATGTAACCCTGGCTTCAATTATTTATTATGCATCTATAACTAAATATCTACATCATTTTAACTCATATTAAAATAATTCTCTGTATCAGAGAATAATTGATTGATTGAATGGAGTCAGAAGCTCATAAATGTAGTTATTAATTAGAATCTTCAGTTTAGGAAAATAGATTTAGCTGCGTGTCTGTTTATTCAAATATCTTACAATAATAAACGAGCAGCATCAAAACTCACTCAGAACAAATAAGATTATACCTCAGGATTTAGGAGAAAAACATAATATTTTATTAACTGATTTACAACGTCTTTAACTTTAACTGAAAATCTATTTTTTGGTATTTTATTAAAACTGCACCAAACTAAAATAAACTAAAATATAATAAAGTTTGATATTAAATATCGATAAAGTTAGCATCAGTTAACTTCTGTTTGACCACATGAAATGAACGCTCGAATAAAGAAATAAATAAAAATGGTTTAATCTCGGAACATCAGTCACGTGTGAAAGGCCTCCCTCCGAGTCTGATCAATATCATCGATGATCGATCGATCTGGAATTATCTGAACAAATAAACACCTTCAGCAGCGAAGAGAGAACTTTCATTTGTTCACAAGCGAGTCTTTATTCCCTTTGTTCTTCAGATTGAGCGAAAATTGTTAATTATTATATTAGAGCAGATCAACATAAGAGATGAACATTACAATAATTAAAATCAAACTTGATTTATTGGAGAAAACTCTGGACCCAGAGAAGAGCCTATGGGCTTCCAGTTCAATGAAGTTTTATTATTTCCTTTAATAATTTTCTGACGCTGCTGAACTGATGTCCCTGGAACAGAATGATCTTCTTCTCCAAACCGAAAAGTGGCGAAACATTCATCAAGAAAACTAGAAAATAAACGCAGAAGATTTAAAGAGGATCGAACCCGACAATTACATTTTACAAAGAAATGAAACAAGCCACGCTTCCAAACAACAGAGAATCACATGAAACAACAATAGTGTTGTTAATTGTCACAAAATATAAAAAACAACCTATAAATAATTTCAAAATAACACCAAAAAATGAATGCCATACTTCTTATACTTTAAAATTAATAACAAAAACAACCCCAAAATATACTAATGACATCAACTCAAAATAATAATAAAATATACAACAACAATAATAATAAAATATACAATAATATATAATAATAATAATAATAATAATAATAATAATAATAATAATAATAATAATAAAATATACAACAACAATAATAATAATAATAATAATAATAATAATAATAATAATAATAATAAAATATACAATAATAATAATAATAATAATAATAATAATAATGGTTTAAAAGGATAAAGTTTCTTGATTCTTCAAAGATTCATACTCTGTGAATGGAATTCTCTTTGAGCTTGTTTCTGTCGAGTTAACTCCAATATTCCTCATCTCAAATCCCTTATCTGTTGTGATGAAAATGTCAATAAGCATCGAAATTAAATCACGTAGAATTACATTTAGAATTTAGAATTAAATCAGAGGAGGATCAGCAGCTTTTGATTCATTTCTTTTCAGATCGGTTTCAAACGCTCAGAAATGATACTTTTAAAGCATCAAATCTTCTCATATTTATCACTTTTGCTGATTACATAATTATTTAATACACTGAACATTTTTCTTATTTTATTCATCACTGTGTTATTGATCATTTTGAAATCACACCACCGAAGAAAAACAATAACAGAGTGCGGGCAGCAGGGAAAGAATGGGGTTCCATTTAATGTAGGAACCATTCTTTGGAACCATTTCTTCAGGAGAATCCACAGACTCCCTCTATATCTTTTTCCAAGTCAGAGGGTTTTCCTGAAACCCTTTCCTTGTTAAGCTGCAAACATAATATTCCAAATATATTTGTTTGTAAACACTTTTAAAGGCCAGCAAAAGATAAACGTTTTTAGTTTAAAGTTGTAACTTTCACTGAAACAAGATTTAAAATAAAAGACTTCAGATTTCAGTAAAACATATTTTAATGTTAATTAAATAAATGTAAAGAAGATGTTTGTGAGCTTTTCATGCTGAAGCTTGCAGTAAAGCCTTTTAGTCTTGGACCCACAATCAAGTTCAGGAGAGAATTTTCTATTAAATTAATTTATAAATATTTTAACAACAAAATACTAATTTTATTACATAATATGCCAAAATTAATTTGTATTAAAAGTTTTAATGATCAAAAAATCGAACTCTGCATGAATTTCGGGAAGCACTCAAAAGCTCTGTACATTATATTATACTTTTATTATTTTACACGCACACTTTAAAGAGCAATGACCCTCCCTCTCCCTCTTTCTCTCTCTCTCTCTCTCTCTCCATCATTTCAATCACTGTGTTTGACTCACGAGACGATAATCAGCGCAAACACACATTCTTTCACTAAATCAAAGAAACATTTCTGCTGGTGTTTGTTACAGCTCTAAACTGTTTAATGTTGTGCAGTATTTAAATAAATGTCATTAATCCCTTGTTTGGTAAAAATGCTTTCACTCGGTGAGAGTTGATTTAACTCTACACAGCAGCATCAGACAGAACCCAACAGTGTTGAGATGAACACGAGAAACATGACGAAAGGCTTGATGCATTCAGCACCGATGAACAAAATGAAATCAAGGGAACACCACTATTTGAATTCTCTCCAGGGCATCACGGGAGTCTACACAGTAAAATCCTAAGAGTTAAATTAACTCTACTCAGAGTGTATTTGGTCCCACTCTATATAGAGTTAAACCAGCTCTGAAGGAGAGTTATTTGAATGAGTCTATTTGAACTAAACAGTCTATTTTTGTCTGTTTTTACTCTTTCTGGAGTGGACTTGGTCCCTCTCTGAAAAGTTAATATTTAGTTTGCATTTTCCATGCAGATTTGGAAAAACATGAAGAAAATAGATTATGAAATTACTCTTTCTCAGAGTCGGTTTAACTCTATATAGAGTGGGACCAAATACACTCCGAGTAGAGTTAATTTAACTCTTAACTCTTCTAATTATTATTTTTTTTTTTCCTCTCTTCGTCTTTTCCTCTTCCTTTCTTTCATTTTCACTCGTGTACCTTCACCCTTCCCCAATCCTTTGTCCACTCCCCCTTTCGGTTCGGCACTGTCTTGTCCTGACACAACTATTATAAACTGACTCGCGGGAACCAACTAATAAATATTTAATAAATACATTCAATTTTCCAATACAGAGGAGAAAACACCACACCAGGTGTTTTACTCCTCTGGAGAAAGCAAAACTGTCCAACTCAGCAAGGCATGTACTCCCCCATGTGATGGCTTTTGAGCAGGACACGACAAGGTAAAAAAAAAAAAAAATTTTACTCTTAGAATTTTACTGTGATGCGCTCCAACACGCTGAAAGTGTTGAAAAATGACCTGAACGAGTTATTTTCACTCCACTTTGCTTTATAATTGATAGAAGAAAAACAGTCCTTCATGAAAAAATATAATTATTCAACACGATCAGATCGTAAGGGACAGAAATACTGTTCAACGTTACTTTTAAAAAGAAATAAGGAGTATTTAAAGTGAGGAAATAAACATCTGCCGGTGCATTATTAACATACTTCAGAAAATGTTTGTTGAAAATTAAAAGCACGAATTAATTAAATGATGTCCTTTTCTATTTTATTCTCATTCTCGTTATTTTTACTATTTTCATCAAACAAATAAATCTGCTACAGGGATGCAAGGCTTCTCAGCCAATCAGCAGCGAGCGGGAGTGTACAGGGGCGGAGGCTTTGGGTTTTAGGGAGGAGTTTCTTTGAAGAGAATTCAAAAGTAAACATATAGGCACCCAGAAATCCCCATCAGATATAAATATAAAAAGATTCTATAAAGATCAATCAAACCAAACCTGATCAAAGAATGAAGATGAAGATCGATCAGATGGAAGCAGGCCTTGCCCTCACTTCTGTTTCTTCAGCAGCAAACTTTCTGACCCCTCACCGGGTCACAGGCCATCATTAATCAGAGTCAATCCATATATTGATCCGCTAATCAATGAGCGGAGCGGGAGAAAGCGCCTCCGGAGGAAACAGAACATGAACTTCTGAGGAGGACACGTGGAATCCGGCGGGAAAACGAATCCATGTTTCTTCATCTCTGAGAGAAGCTGCAGCCGCGGCTGTCCATCAAAGCATCAGCTGAGAGTTGGTTTTCCCGGGAAACGAGGATCTGAGCCTCAGGAACCTCTTCAGTCCGGGATCATTGCTCTGTAGAGTCGACTCCCGTAGAGGAGCCTCCGTTCACTTCCTGTGTTAAATCCACGGGAAACACACAGAAACTGACGTCACAAACACCGACGCATCTGATGGGCGGGGCTTTAACCGAGGCGAGCAGTTTGTTCTGAAACAGACGCAGTGACTCTGGAAAAAGAAGAACCAAACCGAGGGGCGTTCATTTCTTTTACAGAGTTCACAGAAAGTGTTAAAGTAACTCAGATGGTCAGTGTTCATCGGTGTTCACCGCTGGAGAATCAGAAAACAACTCTCTGCAGTGTTAATTATTTTAATCTGTCACCCAAAACACTTTCAAAAGTGAGTGTTAAAATGAGTTAAATCAACACTGGTTTTTGATCTGAGATTTATTTTATAAATTACTATTTTGGGATCTTAACCTCAATGTAATTTAATTTGTGGCATGACCTGCAAAAAAAACAGTGTTAAATCAACACTATCGGTGTCAATGCTGAGGAGCTAAACACTGCACCGGTGTAACACTGAGAGAGTTGAACTATGTTTTAACAGCATTTGAAACTGGGGCAGCGTTCACAGCAGCACCGACACCAGCAGTGTTGTTTTAACTCTGGGATTCAAACACAGTTTTTCTAAGTATTTAATAAAACATTTTGAAATAATGAATTCTAAGTTGATTTCAACACAGAGGGAGTTTACTTTCCAGAACGTTTCTGGTTCAAGAGTTGATCTTGATAAATTAACAAAGGATTTCCTGCAGTGTTGCATTTCTTCAGAATGAGTTATTTTAACTCAAAAATGGTTCAAGAATCAGATAAAATTACATTTTGAATTTCCGTCAACTGCGAATCTATATTTCTACCGAGTCTATGATCTCTCCTTTGTTTGAAAATAAGAAAAATGTGAAGAAGCATCAAAGAAAACTGGATTAAATCTAATGTTTAGCATCTCACGGAGAGAGAGAGAGAGAGAGAGAGAGAGAGACATCAGCACCGAGGCCAGCGCTTCTCTCTCTCTCTCTCTCTCTCTCTCTCTCTCTCTCTCTCTCTCTCTCTCTCTCTATCTGTTTCTCTGTTTCCCGCCTCTCGCCCGGGCGGTTATTCAGTCGATGGTCCTCCCGCGCCCCGGACGCACGGAGCTCTCCTCGCGCGCATCATGCTGAACGGTTCGCCGAGATCGATGGATCGGTTCTGAAATCGTTTCCGGTCTGTTCCGAAACGCGATGGAGCTGACTATGGAGAACATGGGGAACATGCACGGCGTCCCCTCGCACGCGCCGCCCGGAGGAGATCTAATGAACCCCGCGCACGCGCGCCCGGCGCACCGGAGCCTACTTCCTCACGGCCGCACGGCGATGGTCCCGGGGATGGCGTCGATCCTAGAGGGCGCCGGAGAGTACCGGAGCGATCCCGCGCTCTCCGGGCACTTGCACCCGGCCATGAGCATGTGCGAGTCCGGGATGAGCCTCTCCAACACGTACACCACGCTCGCGCCGCTCCAGCATCTCCCGCCGATCTCCACGGTAACGGACAAGTTCCACCCCGCGCACCCGCACCACGCCTCCGCGCACCAGCGCCTCGCGTCCGGGAGCGTCAGCGGGAGCTTCACGCTGATGCGCGACGAGCGCGGGTTGGCCTCCATGGGGAACCTGTACGGACACTACCCGAAGGAGATGGCGGGGATGGCCCCCCCGCTCTCTCCGCTCTCTAACGGCCTCGGATCGCTCCATAACTCGCAGCCCGCGCTGTCCGCGTACGGTCCCGGCGCGCACGAGAAGATGCTCGGCCCCGGCGGCTTCGACTCGCACGCGGCGATGCTTTCGCGCAGTGAGGAGCACCTGGCGCGGAGCCTCGGGGGCCACGCGCACGGGATGATCTCCAACCTCAACGGGATGCAGGCGCACGCCCACCACCTGCACGCGCAGGGGAACGGAGCGATGATCGCGGAGAGGGAGCGCCACGGCGGCGGAGGAGGTGGCGGCGGGGGTCCATCGGAGGAGATCAACACCAGGGAAGTGGCGCAGCGCATCACGGCCGAGCTCAAGCGCTACAGCATCCCGCAGGCCATCTTCGCGCAGCGCGTGCTCTGCCGCTCGCAGGGGACGCTCTCCGACCTGCTGCGCAACCCCAAACCCTGGAGCAAGCTCAAGTCCGGCCGCGAGACCTTCCGCCGGATGTGGAAGTGGCTGCACGAGCCCGAGTTCCAGAGGATGTCCGCGCTGCGCCTGGCAGGTAGCACACCGGCAGAGCCCCGGAGCGCACTACACACGCACGCACGCACACACGCAGGCATCTGTAGCCCACCTTTAAAAGAGCAGCAGGAGCTTCTCGGACCTGTTCCAAGGCCGCGCCCCGCAGCAGGGGACCGAGCACTCCAAACATTTTGCGAAAAATAAAAGAGAAAGAGAGAGAGAGAGAGAGAGAGAGAGAGAGAGAGAGAGAGAACAGAAGAAATTAAAAGAAAAAGTGTGCGCTGAATGGAGAGGGAAAGAAAAGCTCCTCCAGTGTAGAGCACTGGTTCCCAGTGATCCATGCAGTCAGCAGCAGCTGGTTAGAGACCCAGCAGCAATGATCAAATCAATGCCGACGAATCATCATCAGATGGATGCAGGGTTTCTGATTTAAACTGAACATTTGAAGCACGTTTTTAAAAGCGAAACATGAAAAGGTTTCTGTCTGTGCAGTAAATAAAAGTAATTACTGTTTTTATTAGCAGACAATATAATGCAATTATAAATCAACAATAAAACATTAATCTCTTTTCAGAAATAGCACTTTTAAGTCGATTTAAAGACGCGTATTTCTGTCACAGTTCCTCGGCTAAACCTTTAAAGTACGCTCGGGGCTGCGGGGTTCCACACGAGTGATGCACAAAGAAAGGAAGAGATGAGGGAACAGCATCACGTGAGAAAAGCGGATGCAGCTTAACTGAAAGAAAGGAATCCGTCCTAGAACTAAATCACAATGAGCTGCAGACGAAACAGGAAGTGATTGACGTTTGTGAAAATGAATCAGAATCAGAGTGAGTTTTATTGTCAGGTGTGTTTGCACAAACGAGGAATGCGTTTCTGTACAGAGCAACAGATTCACAAAGACAAGATACCGGTAATAAAAAATAAAATACAGCGGTACAAGAATCACTGCAGGGTGGTGTGTGGATGATCTGGACTCCCTGAGGGAGGAAACTGTTCCTGTGCTGGTCGTTCTGGTGTTCGGAGCTCTAAGACCGGACGGCAACAGTTCAAAGAGGGAGTGGGCTGAGTGTGAGGGCTCCAGAGTGATTTTCTTGGCCCTTTTCCTCACTCTTGGAGGGTTGTGCCCTCAGCAGACCTGACTACCCTCTGCAGTCTTCTGAGGTGAGATTTGGAGGCTGAGCTGAACCAGACAGACAGTTATGGAGGAGCAGAGGATGGATTCCATGATGGCAGAGTAGATTTGTTTGAGCAGATCCTGAGGCAGGTTGAACTTCTTCAGCTGACGAAGGAAGCACAACCCACTTCAGGTCCTGGGAGATGATGGTGCATGGTGGGGTGAGAGCAGGGCGGTTCCTCCTGAAGTACACTGTCATTTCTAACGTTTTGAGCTTCAATGTTATGTCGAATATGTTACGAATCATTTTCCATCCCTGTTTAGCTGAAGATAGACAAGCTGGAGTCACTGGAGACCAGTTTAATTCCCACTCTGAGATGTTAGGACCATCGCTCTGAATGTGCGCCGTTCACAAACACACGACGAACATCCGTTAAATGTAAAAACATTCACCAAACAAAGAGGTCACGTGACCCCTGACTCGAGATCTGCTTCACTCGCGCTCCACGAAACTCTGTATTATCTCTGAGAACTTGAGAGGACCTCATAGTGACGCTGATGTTCCACCAGGGCGTGTTCCTCTAGCTCTGTGCTGTCCTTTGCTTATACTGTGTTCCCAAAACAAAGCTCTCCATAGTTCCCTCTCACAGTGAAAGGCTCTCAGAGGAGCAGGGTTTAATAGCTCTCAACTCGAGGAGATCAGATCTGCTGGAAGAACCAACAGGAGATCTTCCAAAAGCAGCAAGTCTCCACCGAGAGCAGCTCAGATCTTTTTGAGCACCAGGTTCTGAAGCGAACAGTGACAGGCTTTGGTTCGGAGTTCGAAGCTCTCAGAGACCGAGCAGAAGAAACCTCTGTCAGGAAACATCTCCAGATGATTGCACTCTGAAGACTGTTTGATCGTGACTCCTCTGATTATAGTTAGAACAGAGACAATAGAAGATCGCTGGGCTCTCAGGAGCTGCAGGAGGTCTCCAGCCCAAACCATCTTTGCAGAAAAATCTCAAATGAGTGAAACTCTGCAGAAGAACGAGTCAGAGACAATTCCAACGAACCCCAGAAACCTCTTAATAAACACCAAACTCCATCCGCCGTGGAGATCCGCAGAGTTGTGAGGAGGAGTGGAATATTGAGGAGACCAGATCTGGTCTGATCTGAGACCAGAGTCGCTCCGTTTCAAACGTTTCAGAGATAAAGAGAGATGCTAGAATTAGAGGGGTGAGAAGGAGAATATGGGAGAGAGTGAAAGAGAGAGAGGGAGCTGCTGCACAGGAGTAATTAATCACCATGATCCATTAGAGAAAGAGAGAGAGAGAGAGAGAGAGAGAGAGCGAGGGATGGTGAGCGTCCTGCACAGGTCACTACCCCCCCCCCCCACACACACACAGAGAGATTGATCAGGGGAAGATCAATCCGGAACACACTCGACCCGTTCCCAGCTTCATTTCATTGTGCTTTTATATTTTATCTTTTTTTGTATCTTTAGATTTGTTTTGTCTATTTGTATACTACAACATTTTTTAATCTAATCATTTTAATCAAGTTTTTTATTTAATTTAAAATAGTAAAACATAAACAGTTCAAAAATTGTTCTGCTTTACATTTTTTGTTGAAATTCTTATTGTCTCTTGTTTTATTTCCCCATCGATTTAATATTAAAATCAGCAGAATTTTCTCTCTCTCTCATCTCCCTCTCCCTCTCTCTCTCCCTCTCTCTCTCTCTCCCACTCTCTCCCTCTCTCTCTCTCTCTCTCTCTCTCTCTCTTCCTCTCTCTCTCTCTCTCTCTCTCTCTCTCTCTCTCTCTCTCTATGTAAAATCAATATCTCTCCACCGTGCCCATCCCCCATCCTCTCCTCTCTCCATCTTTCCTTCCATCTCTGAAAACCGTTCTAAAACCCCAGCGTTGAGTTTATGAAAGGCTCGTAGAAGATGCTCCACGAGGTCAGGGCTTGAGAGCTTTAAAATCCTTCAGGTTCATGAAGCTCAGGGCCAATATCAGATGTGCATCAGGTTTGAGATGTTCCCGTGATCAGAGAGACTAATCCACCAGCACAGGAGGTGATTCTCTCAGATACCAACGGCAGCTCCACCGAAGTCTTTGCTCAGGGTTTGGAGGAACCAGGCTCCGCTGGAGAACACCATCCCTGCAGGTGGAGATCAGCAGCAGGAGCTGGAGACCCGTTCATGTACGGAGATCTCCTGGCGGCTCCTCAACTCTGTGAATGTTCTTGAGCTCGCTCGAATCCTCGTTTTTATGAAGCAATCATTTGGAAGAGAAAAATATCTGATCTCCGCAGACCAGAGGAGAAGATCTGGAGCTAAAGCCTCCACAGCTTTCAGTCAGAGCGAAAAGACGAGAGCCAGACTCCACTGCACAGAGGATGAGCTGCAGAAATGATCGATCGAGGTTTAATAATTGATTATAGAGAGAGAGGGGGGGGGGGATGGAGTCAGTCGTGGGTCAGAACATAAACGTGTGCTAAACGAAGCTCTCGACACAGCTCTCGCAGATCCAGAGCCAGCAGGCCGTGAGGAGGCTTCTCATCTGAGTCTCCATCGATCTCCTCCTCCTCGAGAGAGAGAGAGAGAGAGAGAGAGAGAGAGAGAGAGAGAGAGAGAGAGAGAGAGAGAGAGAGAGAGAGAGAGGGAGGGAGGGAGGGAGGGGGGAGGGAGAGAGAGAGAGAGAGAGAGAGAGAGAGAGAGAGAGAGAGAGAGAGAGAGAGAGCCTGAGAAACACTGCTCTATAGTGAGAGAGAGCTGGCAGCAGTGACTCGCCACCGGCTTCAGAGGCACATGCAGCAGAGAAGCATTTGAAGAAGCAGTTCCTCCTCTGAGAAGCCTCCATGAGGAGCCCCGCTCATCATTAAACTCCACGCCCTGCATCTCTGGGTTGTTAACTGAAGCAGTGTTGCAGGAGCGCGTTTAGAATGTTTGACCTCGATGATGTAGAAAGTGACTCCTTTCTTCCCCGAGAGAGATGTTTGTTTCTTCAAAAAGAGCTTCAGAGAAAGATCAATCTCCGCAGGGTGAGAGCTGTTTCATTGAACCAGGAGCAAAGCCGCAAAACAAAGAGGAGCACGAGGAGATGCAGAGCTCTCTCTCTCTCTCTCTCTCTCTCCATTATCAAACCAGTATGTGCTTCAATGATGCTTCCACTCACAAACGGAGTCAGTAATTGTTTATTTCCCTAAACTGCTCATACAGACGTGCTTCAGTGAAAAACATTCACGTTTCTCAGGAGGAGCAGCTCGTTTCAGGAGGAGTGGGGTTCAGCTGGGAATTAAAAGCAAAGTTACAAATTTAAAAAATGGTCAAACTTTGTCAGAAGATACCCCCTGCTGTAAAATCTATAGAGCTTTATTTGTCTTTATTGAGATTATTTGAAAAGATTAATCGGTTCATTAATTCTTTATTTCTCAAACTGCTGTTTGTATTTTTACACAGATCGTTTCACATTTACAATTATTCATTTATTTGTATTCTACTTCGATGGTTTTAACTTATATCATATTTCAATATACAGATTTATTTAGATGCAATAAATGCTCTGCATCGTGTGCAGCGACTGAGAAGCTCCTGAAATAATATTTACAATTTAATAGACGCAATAATGTAGAATAAACGGGATTAAACTTAAAAAAACAGATCATTAATTAACTTTAACTATAACATGATAACAATGTAAATGAAAATCGAACGAGTTGATTTCAAATATTGTATTGAAAAGATTCAGTCAGAGGGGGCTATCGATTTCTGTTTCCACAAAATAAAATCTTTATGTTTGGAAACGGCTTTCTAACAATGTCGCATTATTTTTAAATCATATCAAACCAGTTGTTTAGAATTATTTTTAAACATTATTCTCACTCGCTGCATTTCAATGAAAAGTTAAAATAAATCTGTTAAAGATTCGATTCTTTCCAGTGTCGCAGAGGATTTGCCTCGAAACTATTTCACATAAATTTACTTTCCAAAACACCATTTTATATTATTATTATTATTATATACTTTGGGATTTTATAAACCCTTTAAAAGATATAACTTCAGATTTCAAAAAACTGTTCTTATAGTCACAGCTCGGAAAGACTTAATATATATAAATATAAATATATTTATTTTACAAAAAAACGACAAATAAACGAATCATAAAATTCGATAAAACTGATGCAAATCAATTGAAAAAAAAACAGTTTTGCAATTTAAGTATGAAAAATAATTAAGGAATAAATAGGAAAACAATTAATTTAAAGAGAAGCAAATCAGAAGAGGTTCATCATCCATCCATCCATCCATCAAAGTGATCAGAAATCAATATCAGCTCACCGGGAATTCCAAAACCAACCTCCATCTCCCATGCATCTCGAACAGCGTGAGTTCTTTCAAAGCAAAGATCAAGTGATGGAACAGAGAGAAACCAAAGCAGGAATATCCTCCAGGTTCCGCGTGTTTCGTTTGCTGTTTCTTCTCCTAAACATTGAAAAAGCCAAGGGTCCACCAGAAGCTCAGCTTGGTTCTGAGGAGGATTATTATCTTCTTTAGGAGTTATGTACACTGTTCTGATCCAGCATCTGTTAAACGAACACAGAACCACGGCCCTACCCCCCCCCCCCTCCAGCATCCTCCACCACGAGGAGCTTCTGAAGATGATCCCAATCTTCTGAAAACGGTTTAAGAAAATGCCGCATTATTGTGACATAAAGACCTAAGGTTAATTCATTTTCAGTTAATTCACTTCCTTCTGAGCACATTTCATGGAAAATAGCAGCAAATAAACAAAGTGCTGTAAATCGAAGTAAATAAAAAGCAGCAGAGGATTTTAACTTCATCATTAAAAACAATCCTCTCTCTAATCATCACAGAACGCTTTATTCAGACGTTTATATTTGATTTGTGCATTTCACGAAGAGAAATACGTGAGAAGCCGCAGTTTGATTGGTGTTTAAATGATCTATGACACAGTGCGGAATGGATGCAGGGTTCATATGCACACGATAGCCTACGATTTACTTGAAATGCAAACGCCATTCTGCCTCAGATTCTCTGTCCGGTGCTTTGGCGCTTGGAGAAAGGGTTTCGCTGATGTTTGGAGAAGGTCCAAATTATTCTATTGCGGCGTTTGCTGGAAGCATCATTTCTTAAAACGACTCCAGCTTTTCTTTCTTTCTTGCTCTCTTTCTGTCTCCTCTGCTGCTGCTCTGATCGATCTCTGGCCGTTTGCTCCGGTGCGCGTGCGCAGTAATCAGCAGATCGATCGATCCGCTTCGATTCCCGAGCAGCGGGAGCGCGCGTGACGTGAGGAGGAGGGAAAGAGCAAGGATGGTGTGTGCAGAAACAAGAACAAAAGAATCCAAGACAGAGAGGATCCAGAAGCAGAGAAGCGAGTGCTGATGTGTTTAGAGAAGTCCGCATGCCAACCCCAACCAGAACACCTCCTTCTCCTTAAGAACCTGCTGCGGTTCTTGTTAACATGCTGGCTTGGGACCACGACATCAGCACTTGCCCCCTCCGGACCTCTGGAGGATAAACATGTGAAGGAAGAAGAACACACTGTGAAGTATAGCCACCAAACGTGGATGGTCGATAGAGAGCGCATGAATACACGTAGCTGCGAGGTGTTTGGAGATGCTTGGAGCCTGTGGCTCGCTGCAGTGTGTGCTTCTGCGTGCACTGCTTGTGTAGATGCTTGCAGGCTGAATATGATGGATGAGCGTTCAGCAGCAGCTTTAGCACGCAGCAATAAACAGATCTGACTGTGAGGGAGAGCATCGATCGGCTCGCGGCTCCTGTAATTAGACACAGCGCTGGTCTGGCATCAGCACAATCTCACCGGGGGAAACCCTCGCTGTCTGGGGGAGGAACGGGAGAGAAGCACTCATGGAAATGGACTCATGGACTCCAACACGTTCAGGCAGCTTTACGCTCACATGTTCTCCCAGAATGCGTTTCCTAGATTACCACCTTACAGTTTCTGATGCTGCTGCAGGCCTCAGACCCAATCTCAGGCTCATGTTCTGGAGACATCTTCTCATCAATTTGAATCCTGTAGTTGAAGGGTTTCTTCTGGTTTTCTAGAAGGGAACTTGTTTCCTCCTTTGCTTGAGTTTATTCCCCGAATTGAAATGTGGTAACATTTGTGGATCCCTCGAGAACATCGGCTCTTCTGCTCCTTGTTCCAGAGCTGAGCAGATCCCATCTGTGTCTGTGATCTCAGAACGGTTCCAATCTGACCTGCTTCGTGTGTAGGACCATCTGAAGGGCCTATGGGTTCCTCAAGCTTTTTTGCTCTTTTTCACTCATGTTTCTTTTATAGCTTTCTTCCTGCTTTTGGGGGGGGGGCCCTCCCTGAGCCTCTGAGACCTGCAGCACCTTCAGATTTGCGTCTGAAAGCATTAATAATTCCACGGTACTATCTTTAACAATTTATCATTTTAGAGTGTTATTCTTCAATGAATTAAAATTGAGCATCTTCTGAACGCTGAAGCAACTTGTGGTTTGAGCAGTGAACCAAACTCATGAATATAGATCTGCAGAAGCGCTCGAGGCGTCCACTGCTCTCAGGGGATCCTCCCGAAACACACACATAGCTTTGATTGTATTGGTTTCTGCCTCCCTCAAATGAGTAAACTGCTGGAACACCACAGATGAGGCATGGAGGGGCTAGAAACAGTCATTTTAGTTGCTAGTCGTCAGATGAACGTTTAATGATGATTCACTGAAATATTATAAAACAAATGCATTGAGATTGAAACGCTGTGATAAAAGCAAACTGTTTTTAGTTCAACACGAACAAAGCAGAGTTTAATCCAATGTAAACACGAAGAACTGCCGGAACACCGCTGCCATCAGATGCTAATGCTAAATAAAAGATGAAACACCTTATTTGTGATAAAGTCACAGAAACCTTCTGGATCAGCTGATTACTCCTGCAGCAACGCAATCGTTCCTTCAATAATGAGGAACGTCTGCAAACACTGGTGCTCGGGTACCACGTATCTTCCAAAGCCAGTGCCAGTCTAACAGTGTCTTAAGGAAACTAGGGCTCAAGAAGGTCACAATGATCTTCACACCATCACCTCCGTTCCCCTCCTGCAGGTATTTTCACTCGTCTCTCTCTTTCTTTCTTCTCCTGGCAGCGTGCAAGAGAAAAGAGCAGGAGCAGCATCACAAAGAGCGAAACATGCTTCCCAAAAAGCAGCGGCTGGTCTTCAGCGACCTGCAGCGGCGCACGCTCGTCGCCATCTTCAAGGAGAACAAGCGTCCCAGCAAAGAGATGCAGATCACCATCTCCCAGCAGCTGGGTCTGGAGCTTTCCACCGTCAGCAACTTCTTCATGAACGCCCGCCGGCGATGCCTGGACCGCTGGCAGGACGGGCACACGCAAGCTCAGAGCCCCGGGACGTCTCAGACATCATGAGCAATCAACCAATCATGAGCGTGAACGATGATGCTGGCGAGGGAGCCCAGTTTCCTGATGTGCTTTCGTGCTTCTCGTCAGATTGTCCTTCCACAGCCTACTGAGCATCTCAAACTCTGATCTAGTTAGGGATGATTTAAACGCAACGTCTGGTGAAGAATGCGTTCACTAAACTTTGGGTTTAAAAGCAGGAGGTTATATTGGGATTTGGGTGAATTAGAAAAATCTGACAGAGAGCAAAGTTTTGTCATATTTCCAAATCTCCAAACGCCTTCCCGCTTGGAGGCAATGATTGTGAAGGGTACTCTTTGATATTGGTACTCCTTGAGAGCGAGAGCTAAAGGTCATAGTTGGGATTACCACCAAGGTAGCGAAGCTAGCTTGTACAATCTGACGGGAAGAAGGAACACTGCAGGATATTAGGCTCAGAGTTGCAAATGATGATCAAAACCATTAATCAGATCCAAACAAAGCTCTTCCAGCCATGATGGGTGTGGCTGAGGCACATCCTCCTTTCTTCCTCAAATCAGACATGCTTCTATTAGAACAGTTCACAAATTAGAAAGACGCATCCTAGCAAAACCTGAAGCATTTCCTCACCTCAGTTCCGTATCGAGTTTTTGCTATCGTCAGTGTTTACAGCAGACCCTCGGCAAACTAGTTCCTATTCATTCTAAAAGTGAAGACAAATCCACACCAAGAGCTTAAGAGAACTAGCAGCTATGGTAGATACTCTTTTAGGAACCACCAAGACAAACGTAGCAGCCATCATGGCAATCCAAGTACACACGGATCTGCCTAGAAACTGACCAAACAGCCCGGCAATCACTCAAACATTCAGACTTCTACTAGACATAACAACCCTCCAGACGGTCATAGCTACCACTGCAAACTCTGTAGACTTGCACACTCTTACCATTTCTATAGAAAAAAAAAAAAACATTTAATAAAGGCAACCAGTAACAACACCCAGCAGATCTTGCAAGATCCCTGGTTACTGGTGCAAGGACGCCTAGGCGATCACCGAAACCACTGAACCCCTAGCAACCACCTGTATTACCCTAGTAACCATCTAACAGTAACCATAATGACTATCCTAGAAACCCCTTAAGAATAAACATTAGGAACCATATAAAGTACCCTAGTGACTGCCAAGCAACCAACAAGGCTACCCTTTCAATGCAATACTAGCAGCCAATCAGAAAACACTGTATCGAGCAAATCATTTTCAAGTTCTCAGAATCTCAGGATCTATGTTCAAAAACACCACAGCAAAAAAGACTAGCAAGCACCCAGACAACTAAACACTGAGGTAGTTCTACCAAACCAACAGACACTAGACACCAAGCAGCCCCTCGTTGCTGCTGCTGCTGTTGGAAGAGATGCTTACGCTGAAGGCGACGACCTTTGTTTGCTAGAATGCGTCTTTTCTTTAGAGAAGCACACAGCTTTTGTTTTAATTTCCTGTGCTTGATATTCGAGCTTCTCCTAACTGGATCCTACCTCTCTCTCCGAGAGCAAAAGAAAGAAACCAGTGCATCCTGAGAATTAGCGGTTAGCATTAGAATGGATTGTTTTCAGCTATCTATGCCATCTGTTTTTCACTGCCAGTGTGGCGTCTCGTTCTGGCTTCAGCACAATGAGAGAATGAAGCAAACAATCAATCGATGCTCTGCTTTTACCCCTGAGAATCATTTTAGTGCAGGGGTTGGCAGAGCAGTGCCGCCACCTGCTGGAGAAGCACGGAAATGCACCGCTAGGTTTCAAAGGAACCTCGTTATCTTTCAAGGTATTCCGATGCTCTGCTGCTCTTTATTATCATTTATTGAAAACATTTTGAATCACTTTTCAGCTACAGAAGCAGGTTTTTGGTTTTTATGAACAAGTGTGCAATAATCATTGCTTGGAAGCAGCAAGCATCACGAAACACAGGACTTTGAATTACAGAACATGCACTTTTAATTTTGCATAGATTATTTAATGTACCTGTTACCAAAGATGAAACAATCAGTCTTAAGAAGCGTGTGGCGATAGCCGCGAAACTCCTGGACGCTTCTAGTGGCCAAAGCTGAAGGTTAAATGTCACTGGATGATTTTTGAGTGCCAACGACAGATGCCTTAATGATAATCACAGAGGAGTTAAAGGCCACGAGCCGAACCCTTTCTTCCTTTTCCAAGAGTTTGGGTGGTTTCCCGGACAAAACAATCATGAAAAATCTTTCCAAAGAGATAAAAAATGGTTCTGTTCATTCATGTGACAAGAACACTGCAAAACGAAGTGTAAATACTCCTCTATCTTTAATCTGTCTGCTCTCCTCTCTCTTTCTCTCTGTATTAACGATGCGGGTAAACACTGTAGTCAACATTAGAAGGGGATCAAAATCACTCATCTCTACATTTTAGAAACAATATTGCTGTAGCACAATCAGTAGAGGCTGGTGCTAGCATTAGGTTTCCACAAAACATGAGAACTAGGATCGGTTCCATCAGGTCCCCGGGCCCTAAGCAAGGAACTAAGAAACAAGGACAGCTTCTAAAACACATCTGAAAGCTAAATCTGACCTGTACTTACCTCTGGAGTAAGAGTTCCAAAAGATCCTTCATGCCCTAGACCAGCCCAGATTGGAGCTAGATCGATCCAGGAACTGAGACAGGGTTGGAACTAAAACCTCCTGGGAAGACTTTGAACACCACTGCTCCGGGAAATCCAAAACGTTGATAGTTTGTTTTGGATCATGCTCCTGGATTGTAAATGTGAATTGTTTTTGGCTTAGCTTAACGTACGCTTCATCATCTGCTGGTCTATAACGCCCAGTTCTCAGTTCAGATGGACAGTGTTTGACTCGGGAAACATCTAAAGATGCAATAACTGTTATCGTTAATCCACGATCGCCTTCAGATGTTGACTACTAGCGTTAAATAGACACAAAGTTTGTATTACACTGGACTCTTTGTGCTCTGTTGTGTAAAGAAGCACCTTGTGAAGAAATTTTTGAGTCAAAGGAATAGTTTTTTGGAGGAAGGGACTCCCGACACCTGGATTTTTTTGGACCATATTTGATCAGATGTAAAATACGTAGAGCAAAGGGACGCCTTCTCTGGAGCTCGAGAGCTGTGTCCCGGTGAAAAGAAGGCTGTGTGTTGTTACAAACTCTGATGTGACCGGTGCATGCACAGAAGAGATCGTTTCTAGCCTGAATCAATGTGGCTACCTCATGGAGACCCAGTGGCGCGCGTGTGTGTACGTGTGTGTGTGTGTGTGTGTGTGAGAGAGAGAGAGAAACAGCCACTGACACCAAAGATTCTTCTTCAGCCTGTCAGTGTGGCCTCCATCATCATCCTCCTCATCATCCTCATCCTCACAGAAACTCCCATCACTTCTGGGGACAAATCTAAGGTTATAATACAGCGCAAACCTTTGAGGTCTTCGAACCCTTTACTTTTTTTCTTTTGTTTGTTAAACTACAGTTTTTGGGGCAAAC
Source organism: Danionella cerebrum (assembly GCA_007224835.1). NCBI lineage: Eukaryota > Metazoa > Chordata > Actinopteri > Cypriniformes > Danionidae > Danionella > Danionella cerebrum. The sequence continues at coordinate 245,794 of SRMA01027303.1, read as the reverse complement.
AACGGAATGATTTAGAAAAGGAAAACAATGTTTTATTTTACACCAGGATGGCTCCCAAGGTTCTAAGAATAGCTAAACCTGATAAATGTACGGCAACAGCAGCAAAGTTTCTCCAAGTCTTATCACGATGCTGACGAGGCTCTGTAGCACAGCTCTTCTGGGAAGGCTCCTCAGGGTTCAGGAGTGGGTTTATTCAGTTCATGTTCACAGGGTTCAGTTCTGGGGCCTTCTCCTCTTCCCTGGCTCCCGTCGTCCGCAGACATAGCTTCTCCTACCCCTCAACTCCACCTGCATTTCCTTCAGTTTGAACCTGCATACAGGCCCATCATCTACAACTCAACACGCCAAAGACGGAGCAACAATCGTTTAAAAAAAAAAAAACATCATTCGATTGTTTGTTTTACTCGCAGAAGTCATTCTAGTGATGCAGTGTGTTCTAGGAAATGCAAAACAGCTCATTAGAACTTAGAACTGGATTGTCCCCAAGCGACGCTAAAAACACAGAGTAATCAGACTGCGTTTTGCCACGGTGAAGGAGGTGGCAGCCATGCAGGACAAGTCGAGTGCCTTTTTCCTTCAACCAAGGGTGGAATTGCTCTGGACAAACATTCTTTTATTTATTTAGCAGTTCTCCGTGTTTCTGAATCATTTAACTCCCATTTGAACAAGCTCTCTCTGTGATTGTCCAATCACAAGCTTCCATCGTCATGCTCACATGATCCACTCGACCAATCACATCACTCCTCACTGGCAGGCTCGTGTTGACAATGAGAAATCTGATATACCTCAAACTGTAGTGATGTAAAGCTCACCTGATGACGCGTAATCATGAGAGGGGAAGCTTATCTTACTTTAGAAATATTGCGTTTGTTTCGTCTCTTCTGTGTCGTCTGCTTGAGTTCTGTTGATTTATAGCATGCTCCTGGACATTCACAGGGACAGTAGCCAATCAAAGATTAAAGTTCTCTCATTCATCACAAATGTCGCTCCAGTTGACAAACTTCTATTGTGTTTCATTTATCTTTATTGCTCTATTAATCCATATTGTTTCAGTCACAGAAAATCTGCAAAATAAACTAAATCCATGCATTTGACACCAGTTGTGACCTTTTCTCTGTTACTGAAGATGACGAACACTGAGATGATTCCCAGTATAAATAAGGAATACAAGAGGTTTGAGCTGGAAAAGAAGGACTATTTGTTTTCTTATTTGAGAAGTTCTCATGGAAACAATTCCTTTCATCGATACAATAGAGAGTTGTTTTCGCTAAAAATGCTTTTCTGGAAAATACTCAAATGTAAATTATTCTGTGCAAACTAAATGACCTTTAAGTTTACATTTGTGCATTTTGCAGACACTTTTATCCTAAGTGACTTACATTTAAATGGCTTAGGAATAGTTCTCAAATCTATTTTCTGTAACTGAGCACCTGATAAATTGTAGGAACGACTCTCTTCAGCTGCATCTTTAGTTCAGAAGATCTTCCACGTTGCATCATGGGATTGAATGGTACTCCTCATAAATTACTTTGTTTTTATTTTATTTATTTTAAACTGTGAGGGGTAACATAAGAATCAGCAAAGCGTTTGTGGAAATCAATAAGTGTGACACAGACAAACTATTCTTACCTGACAAGAACATTTTCCGTCGAACACCGCGAAGAAACCAGTTTTCTGTCAAATTCCCGCCAAGGTCATATCTTGTGACGTCATTACCGTGCGACAGAAGCATCGCATTTGTTTTGTGTGAAACAATGGCGACGATTGCACAAATGAAGTATTAAATAAACAGTGGTGGATTTTTTTTTCGTGTGCATTACCAGAAAGCTCCAGGCTTCAAAAAAATCTGGAAATACTTGTCTCTGTGCAAACCTAAATGTAAAATCTTTAAAATATCAAACTTAAATTCAAAATCAAAAGAAAAATATTTCTATCTGACCAGCACTGAAGAGAAATCACCTTTGGTAATGATTACAGCACTTCTGCACAAGCTGAAACACAGACAGACAAGTAACAGGCAGACGATGACCTGGGCACACCATGCTTTTATGAATAAAAGATCTTTTCTCTGTGCACAAGACAAACAGTATAAAACAAACATATGCATATAAAAGAAGAGATTTACAGCTGAGAGAACATTCATACACATTATAAAGGAGGAAGCAGTTTGGATGTAAAATTAAATGTATTACCAGGATGATCCTCATTTGTTGTGTGATAAACAAACAAATGAGCAAATTAAAGTGACATGCACGGCAGTTTAAAGTATAAATTCACATTTCACTTGAAAATATCTTGAATAGAGCTAAATAACTCTACTCAAGAGCAACAAATGCCCACTAATCTTGAAATAGCGACATTTATTGAAGAACAGAATTCATGTCTTGTTGCAGAATAAACCAACAGACATGAATTTATTGCTTTACACAGTCTCACAAAAAAAAATTATTATTTAATAAAAAATGTAATACCTGAAGTTGTCACAAACTCAGCCTCAATGCTGCAAACAACTCTATAGATTTCTATTTATGGCTCATAAACTCAGACGAGGAGTCTAAAATGAGAAAAACCCAATCTCACAGTGTGTAAGGTGAATTTTACAGGGAGTTTTTGGCAAGTTGGTGCTAGTGTCCTAAATGCAATGAAAGGCATGCAGAGATATTAAATGTCTGGAAAAGAAAGCATCCATGATTTCAAGTCATTACAAAAAAAAAAATTATTAGCAACTATTCTATTATAGCTTACGGCTGAATCTTACAGCACTCTGGGTTTTATTTTCTGTTATATCGAGAACAGCCACGTAATTAAAGAGCTATATGACAGTATTCAAAAAGAACTGCATTTAACAATGACACTCTCCTGTTTTATGGGACTAACAGTCATGTTAATATCTGCATAAACTCGATCATAAATCACAGGTTATAAGATTCAGAAAGCAGGGGTTGAGAACCTCAAGATTCCCAAAGGTTTGGCTGTATCCACAAGATGGCAGTAAAGAAGCGTAACAAAATAATATCAGAGCACAAAAACAACCTTTCCCATAAAAAAAAAAAAAAAATTCTAAGCACAGAAATGCGGCTTCGATCTCCTAAAATAAAAACATAGTGTACAATTTCAGGTCAATGTCCCAGTCTGAGTTGATGTCAAGAACGAAAAATAAAATAATTACAGACGGATTTTATTCACATAAATTTCAATATTTGTCTTTAAATAAATGGCTGGAAAGCGTCAGTGTGATTTTCTCAGACAGAAAATGTAAATTTAAGTTGTTTATTTGCGATTTTTGCAAATGAACTTTAGCAGTCGCCGAAGTAAAAAGACGTGATTAGCGTTAAATGCTAACTTCCGGTGTTTGGATTTCTTCATGTAATTAGCTTTTTATTAATTCCAAATTCACCACCGCTGTACCCCAAACCAACATGTACATTCAGGTCAAACAAATAATCTAAATATTCTAAAATAATTTACTCTAAATCAACCTCAGCTTTTAACTGTGTTAAACCGAGGTCTTAGAGAAAAACAAAAGCACAAAAAATGTAAGTTAGAAGACAGTGCTATTGATCTCTTGTGTTCAGGGGCAATACCTTTCTCACTTTTTGAGATGTTTAATAAATGTAGTGTTTCTCCGATATCCTCAGAATAACTGTAAACAGAGCCTTTTGTGCATAATCGACCACAAAAATTCTATTTCAGCTTCTGTGTGCTTGAGAATCGATAGGAGACAGAGAGAGAGAGAGAGAGAGAGAGAGAGAGAGAGAGCAGACTGTCAGATCCGGACGCTAGTAAATGGGAATAATAATTCATCACTTTCAGCACCTGTAATAATCATGTGCCTCAGATGGATGTTTGAAAGAGTGGGGTAAACGAGTGAGCGGGGAAGATGAGCGGTGACTCTCAATCTCCCAGAGGTCAGTGAGTGATGGACAGATTGCCAGTGAATCATTCGAGTGAGGAAAGAGCAAATCACACACTCGGGGAAGTGGCATATCTCACACATGATCAAACACACGTCATGCACAGAGCGTTGCATAAATCTGTGATGCTCATTTCTAAACCAGACCGCGACTGCTCTATCATTCAAAATGAAGAATCTTCATTTATGTGAAATGCAATTAGCAGAAATTTTAAAATAGGCAAAAATACTCCCAAAAATCTTAACTTTTGTGCTCCAATCATTAAACAAAATAAAAATGTGCTTTAAATAAAAAGGGTTTCAACGGTTGTGTTTGTGCTCTAGAAATTCTTTAAAACGCTTTCTTAGAGGCTCCAATGAGCAATATTCCTCTAATAGAGTCATGAAAGATGAATCGGAACGAGTCACAGATGAAGCCGGTGGGGCCCCGGCAGAGCCTCGGGTCTCTCATCTAGATCATCACCACACCTAAACACAGTGACTGACTGCACGGCTAGAGGCTAACGCTAAAGCTAACAGAAAGAGCTCAACTAAACCATACTCAAGAAAACTCAACTAAACTAAACCATCCCATCAAGAACACCGATCACAGGACGACATCTAGACCTCACGAACACCACTCCAATCACCGACTGCCATACTGACTACCAGCGCACCTCACTGGGGACCTTCCTCTCCTAAAGGAACCTCCTGCCATCCTCCCAACCATGTTCCGAAGTATCCCACCATTATTTCGGTATTGTAGATTCTCTGGTGTTGTTTTCCTTCGATGGCTGTCAAAAGCTGAATCCTAAAAGAGCTTCGAGGATGGAGGTGGACGGCAGGACGGTCGTTTTCAGATGAAAGGTCCCCTTCATAAAAGCAAAGAGACGAGGGTCATGAAACCTGATATGTTTGAGATCAGACTCGCATCTGTCCTGGACACTACAGTAACCCATCAATCAATAATCAATCAGTGCCTCAAAGAACTGGATGTCACAGCGCTCTCATCCCAAGAGAGAGATACAGAAATCTGAATAAATCAATCCTTTTCTCATTAATATTCAATCATGCTCAGTATCATTCAAATGCGCTCATTTTTAAAATTGATTTACGTCTACGACATTCAAATGAGCCGCTTTTAAAAAACGAATGTTCATGAAGCTCTCATCCATGTTTGGACGGAATCTATGGAATGCTTGTTTTTGTAAAACGTAACTTAAAATTGCTTTCCATTAATAATTTAACGATTTGTTCTGTCATTTTTTAACAGTCTATTTATTTATTGCGTAGCTTGTTTTGTTCAGCGGTAATTTGGTAACTAATTGTTACATAAAGCTCTGTGCTGTGATGCAGACCCGAACTGAATTAACTGCAGACCTCATGTTCTTGTACAGAAGAAGGCTCTTGTACTTGTAGCTAGACCTGTGGCGAAATATAGAGAAACATCCAACAAATAGAACAGACCACACCAGAAAAGTTAACAGGTTCTGTTAGAACGGGTCGGTTTGGTGTGTCGTAAATAGAAAGAGGGTTTTCTACTTTGAACATCATATCGAATGTTTGAGGCAGTCAATAATTATCAAGTTCTGCCCCGTGGAATTCTGGAAGCCTGAACTACAATGAGGATCCTGAGCTCCGTCGCCAAACTAGACTTTGTTTTCAACTAATGTGACCTCTAGTGGTGATAAAGGTACACATCGCTTTAAATCATCGTTCAGTGAAAACGTTGTGATCGAAGGCGAGTGACACCCAGCGAGTGACGAACACACAAACAACTCCAGGACAGAGCAGAGCGTTTAGGGGAACCAGTGAAATCCCCTTTAAATAAAACATTCTTAGTTTATGGCTCTTGAACAGCATTAAACTGTTTTCAGCAGCAGCTAAACCTGCTTCGCTTCGATGCTAACAACACAGATGTTTTTAAAACACGTAATCAAATAAAGAATGCGTTTAACATAAACTCTGTAAATCTAAATCAAGACAGTTTCCTCTACAGTCAAAGACACGTGAACTAGACGGGCGACAGATGGACAGCGTGGTCTCCAGCCAGGAACCCTACCTCCGCGAGGCCCAGTCAGGGAGTGACAGGAAGTGAGATCATGGGGGCGGGGGTTGAGACTGGGCGGGAGACGCTAAACGTTCACACATCAGCCACTGGTAGAAACCGAGAGCATCAGCGCATCTGAAAACATGCGGCGATTGTGCTTCAGGCGAGGACGTCATCTGATGATCATTGGCATCTAATTTACATATGCAAATCACCTCAACATCGACATGTGCAGCAACATTAGCGTTGGGTAGAAGTACTTTTCATAAAGTGCTGGATCTATTGCTCTAACTCTGATCAGAACCCTACGGCTCCATTATTGATCCGCATGTTGTTCAGCGGCGCCTGATGCTCCCGAGGCTTGGTGCCCCTCGATGTCCCCCCCCCATGAAGAGCAGAGGGGCACCGGTTCCGGCCCGATCCTGGGACTGGCCCTTGATCCGCCGGCTCGGGCTCTGAAACCCTCAGAAGCTTTGAAGGCTCCAGAACCATCACTGCGCTCCACAAAGAACAGATGCTTAGCACAAAGCGGTGCTTCATTTGGATTATTAACGATCTTTAAACGAATGATTGATCTCCGGGAGCGCAGTGAAGTGGCCGATGTGTTTTAACCCAACTCTCACAGAGGCTCATGGCAGAACACAGCCGCAGCTAGCAGCTAGCGATGTTTACTAGCATCCAGTGTTTGTTTTCAGAAGATCAATGCCTTGAGACGTCCCAGAGCTCCATCAGAGGAGGCTTTGAGGAAGTGGGCGTTGTATTAGACTGCATTATGCAAATGAGCCCAGCTTGATTAGTTTCTAAATGATTATGGTAATTAGCCTGTCTGAAGAGCTCATTAGCATGCCGTTAGTGTGCATTAAACTGACTGGGAGCTGAGAAGAGAGCGATGGAGAAATCCTTTAACGCTTTTTTAATAAAGAAATTCTAATCCCAGAGTTCCTCGTTAACACCAAGTGCTAATTATTTCTCTGTTTGGGAAGTATTTTAACCCACAGCTGCAAAAGCGCAGTTTATTTACGGAGGTAAGCATGTAATGCAATGTTGTCTTAGAGTCTAGTTTTGGCAACAGAAATACTGTTTTAATTAATATTACTCTGATTAAAAATACTACAATAAAACAAAGCTATAAAATGATTTTTCATTTCATCAAGTTTAGTTTAAATCTTCTGCTAAAAACATATTTTAATAAATGACAAATGTTTATGAACTAATACTTTAAAACTTTTTTTTGCAAAAAAACACATTTTTTTGTACACATTAAATAAATCTATAGCAAAATTTCATCATAAATAAATGAAAAGAGAATAATTAAACTTATTTGTATTATTTAATTAATAAATACGTAAAAAATATCAATTTGCGTTCGTTTAAATCTTTGTTAAACATTTTTTTTAATCCATGTGAATAAATAGAATCAATAGCTATTTATTAACAACTATTTTACTGTTAATAAAAGAAAAACAATTATTAATTGTATTAAAAAACATAAAAGTGTTTTTTCAATAAAATACATTAGTAGTGTGTGATTTTAAATGTCTTAATTTATTTTAACTTTCTAGGTTGTTTGTTATTAATAACATTTATTTGGGTAAAAGTTCTAAATAAAAAACAAAAAATTATTTATATAAAATATTTTTGGTGTAATTCATAGATCTTTCTTGAATAAAAAATAAACATTTATATATTTATATGGAAAATGGATTAAAATATGCTGTACCATTTAATTTCTTTCTAAATACACAATACATGGATAGAAATAGAATCATTTAATAATAATAATAATAATTAATGATAATATATAATAATAATAATAATAATAATAATAATAATAATAATAATTATTATTGATAATATATATATAATAATAATAATAATAATAATAATAATAATAATAATAATAATTAATGATAATATATGATAGAAAATAATAATATTAATTTTGTCTATTTATTTAGACATTTCAGACTAAACTTGATGAATGCTTATTAACTTTTTACTAATGAGTTATCTCTCAGTAATTACACGTATAACGTAACTAATGAACCGCGTAAGAGACATCTGTGATCGGTAACCGCGCCCCTGTACTTCCGTGTTGGATTGGAGCTCTGGTGACAGGTGACGGGTGTGTTCTGCGCCGGAGCTCTGTGACTTCGTGTTGGGCGTTCAAGCGTCTCCCATCGGGCCCCTGGCTGCGTTGTTTCATATCATCTTCATGTTAAACTTGCGTGTTCCTGTGGTGCTGCTGGTGGTGGTCGTCCCCTCGCTCTTCCGGAACGAGTACTCCACCGTGAAGTTGTTCTTCCTCTGCCCGCGCCCTCGGCTCCAGACGAACAGCAGCAGGAAGCAGAAGAGGACCACGCCCAGGAACATGATGCAACCCATCGCTGTTGAAACCAGGATGGTGGTGAAGTCCAGGGTGAAGCGCAGGAAGACCCGGGTGCTGTTCAGGCCGGTTTCGTTCAGGTCCAGAGTGAACATGGAGCGGTTGAAGAGGAGAGACGAGTCCAGGCTTTGGCCTTTGACGATGAGTGTGGCGAAGTACGTGTCGTTTCCTGCCGCGTTGCTGGCGATGCAGATGTACGTGCCACTGTCAATCACCTGGAACACAGAGAGAGGGGGGGGGGGGGTGTTCTGAAACTGGCACGTCCCAGAGCTCAGGGGCTGAACGTCACAAGCACAGGAAGCTCCTGACCTGAGCGTATCTCATGTGCAGCGTCCCCGAGCTCATCACGCTGATCCTGCCACTGCTTTTCACCGTGATCCTGTGGCGCTGAGGAGTGATCCAGCTGATGAGCGGCACCGGCTCTCCATCCGCCCGGCAGCGGAGCGACACTGCCTGACCCTCCTGCACCGTCAGCTGGTGCAGCCGGCGCTCGCGGATCCGAGGCTTCTGGCAGGTGAAGAGGTCAAAGAGCGCAGAGTCCGGGAAGCTGCTCAGCTGAGACCTGACCAGGGGCCCAGGACGAGAACGTTACCATGAAGCCACTGCCGTCTCGAGAACTTAGATCAGCGACTGTGATTGGGTCATGAGCTTTGGCCCCGCCCCTCTGGGTCACATTTACGAGAATCTTTTATTTTTGCATCAGAGCGATCCCCAAACCAACCCATAAATAAAAAAAAGGGAATGAGACACCCAAGAACTGCGTGAATGAAGCGAGAGGGATACACGTACCCCCGAACCTCCGGCGGCGCGGCACAGACCGGCATCTTCCCGTCAAAGTTGAGTGTTCGTCGTCTCTGTAGGATCCAGAGCAGCCGGCAGTCGCAGGAGAGAGGGTTGGCATCCAGCCGCAGTGTCTCCAGGCTGTTCACCGAGTGAAAGGAGCGCTCCTCCAGTGTTTCCAGATCGTTCCGAGACAGATTCAGCACCCGGAGCTGACGCAGACCCGACAGAGCCTGAGTCTCCACTGTGAGGAGGTGTGAGCCCACCATCTGAAGCTCCTTCAGCCTGAGGGAAAGCCAGAGTTAGCATGAGCTGGAGAAGATCCAGATTTAAGAGAGAGCAGTGAACATTCAGAAGAGGTGTGGACAGTGAAACTGAAACCTCACCTGATGAGGTCTCTGAAGGCCCAAGCTTGGATGGTGCTGATGGGGTTGTAGGACAGGTTGAGGCTGGTCAGGTGGTTCAGGTTTCTGAACGAAGCTGATGGCACTGCACTGATGTTTGTGCTCGTAATGGAGAGCCAGGTCAGATTCAAACCCTGAAAGCTTCCCGGTGCCACCAGCTCGAGTTGAGGCCAGCCATGGATCTCCAGGCCCCTCAGAGCACTCAGTTTCCGGAAGTTCTGCTCCTCTAGGGTTGGCACGCTGAGCTGGTGCAATCGTAGGGTGATCAGGTTGGTGAGGAAGGACAGGGACTGGCCGGAGAGGGAGGTTAGGTTGCAGCGCTGGATGGTCAGGTGGTTCAGAGACTGGAGGCCAGAAAAGGCCTTGTGAGAGATGTAGACCAGGTCATTGTCCCCCACCTGAGGAAACATGAACAGCCATCATCAGTCTGACTGAAGATCAGCCCTCAAACATCAGGACGAGCGGGTTGAGACTCACCTCCAGGTTCTTGAGGCTGCGCAGGTCCTGAAAGGTGAAATCCAAAAGAATGACGATCCGGTTCTCACTCAGGTCCAGTGTGGTGAGGTTGGTAAGCCGGGCGAACGCCCCCATGGGCACGAGCTTCAGCTGGTTGGCTCTCAGCCGGAGAGTGCGGAGGGAGACCAAGCTCGCGAAGGCATTGGGCTCCAGCGACGAAATGAGGTTTTCACTGAGGTCCAGCTCCTCCAGGTGAGGGAAGGGCGCCAGATCCCCGGCTGCCACCCAGCGCAGCCGGTTCTGGCTCAGATTCAGCACGCGGGTCTCGGTTGGTACCCCCTCGGGCACAGCGGAGAGGCGCTTGCGCTGACAGGAGACGGAGCGGAGCTGTGGGGCGCACTCACAGCGAGGAGGGCACCCCCAAACCAGAGGAGAGGAGAGAGAGAGGGAGAGAACGAGGGAGAGCAGCGGCCATGAGGACGGAGCCATGAGCCTGCTCCCCCTGCCTCCCACAGCAGGCTGAACTACACACTCCTGGAGAGAGAGAGAGAGAGAGAGAGAGAGAGAGGCACGATTACTTTTCTTTTATTCACATCTTTAAAACGACCTTTTGAAAAATGTTTTGCTTTTCTTGGCGCTTCCTTGATTCTCGCCTTACCTTGCCTTGTTTCTTCAGTTTTACCTTGTTTTCTTAAATCGCGTCTTTATTTGTTTTGCCATTTCTAACCATGTTTTCCCTCGTCTTGTTTTATCTTCTCCTCGCTAATCTTGTCGTATCACCCCGCCTTATTTTATTTGGTCTTATTGTAACCTCTCTTACCTTATACTTGACCTTGTCTCGTCTAAAGTTGTTTGAGCTTATCTCGTCTTGCTCTTATCTTGTTTTATCGGGTCTGACCTGAGTCTGACTCTTTCTTACCTTGATTCATCTCGTCTTGACTTTTGTGATCCCATCTTTGATCTAGTCACGACCTTTCTTACCTTGTCTTGTTTGCTTTGCCTTGTTTTGTCTTGTCCCCTCACATAATGGATGGTATTGATTGATTTCGTCTTGTATCTTCTCCTGGAATCTAATTTTTCACCTGAGATTAGCTTCTTTTATCTCATCGTGTCGTACCTCTGATATAGTTTTATCTTTTCTTATCCCACAAACACTCCGACCCTCTCTCTCTCTCCGCTCACACAACAGAGAGAGAGAGAGAGAGAGAGAGAGGGAGAGAGAGAGAAAGGGAGCACATGATCACTTCGCTATAAATGGAGCGTGAAACAGTTCCAGCATTGAAGCAGAGACTGTCTGAACTGAAAGAGAGAGAGAGGGGTGGGCGAGAGACATAAACACACACTGACTCTCTCTCTCTGTGACATTAGTGCACCTCACACACACACACACACACACACACACACACACACACTAGCAGCCGGTGCGGCAGCGTGAGTCTGAGAGTGAGGAGGAACACACACAGAGCCTCTCCTCTGACGGAGGGCAGAGTGTCAGTGTGACTCCGGCTCGAAACGAGAGCGATGCCCTCTCGAACCTTCTCTGAGCCCAGGCCCCTGTTCCCCAGATCCATCGACATCCGCCTCGAATCAGAAAAACTGACGCAGAGGTAAGCTCTGTGCCACGCCTCCCCAGCCCCGGCTCAAGGTGAACCTTCAGAGAGCAGGTTAGTGCCCTTCACGGGGAGCGCGGCGTCATTAAGAGCCTGACGGTGAAAACGAGGCCGCGCGCGTCCTTGTCCCTGCTCCAGTCCAGCAGAGTCTTATCCTCCGTTCCAGAGCTCTCTGCTGCCGGCGGCGGCTCAACATTCAGCCAAATCAATTAATAACCGTCTCAAAGAAAACCACATCTGTGGATCCAGATGATTAATCTCTCGATGAAACATGCGGATGGAACCAATGAAAGCAAACGTTTCGATTGTTAAAAGGCCACGGTAGCTTTTTTCAGGATCACTAGCGCTCTCCAAACACAAACATCTGCTTGTAGTCCAGCAGGACCCACAGGAAGCGTCTGTGTCGCGGAAACAGTTGATCTCGGCTCACATGCTCGCGGGAATCATCACACGCTAACGGAACAGATGTTTGCGAGCAGGACAGCGCTCAGAACATCAGGGTCGAGGACCACGGTACGAAGAAGCACCTGAATCCAGACACGACGAATGTTCAGAATATCCTTAGCCTTCTCCTGAGGATCAGGAGCTTAGCATAGATTCCTGCTGATGGTCCTTCTAAAGTCATGGAGAGAAGATCTCGTACCAGTGAATGCCAGTGGAGAACAACGAACAGAGCCGTGCTTCCTCAGGGTTTTGCTTTCACTTTTATTCAGGAGAACAGATACGTTTGGAGGAGAACTCTGATCTGAAGATACGGAGTACTGCGAGCAACAGGGATCTAGATAAACTACACCTCAGCAGCAAGCTCTGGACCTCGGAACGCTCGCCGCGTCTGACAGATGGAGCGTGTGGCGCCCGCTGATAGACACTAGCAGTGATGGGCAGTGATTGGCAGCTCTGGCACAGGTGGAGACGCTGGGCAGCTATTCCTGGAGACGAGATGGAGAGAGCAGCTGATGCTTCAGAGCCATTTCAGAGGAAAACGCAAACACTGAGAGGAAACGAGGAAAACTAAACAGCACGAACCAGGGATTGCTCGCGTAAATACCTGGAGCTCAGAGAGTCATTACAGCTGACAGCGATCATTCATCAGAGAAAACCTCTTCCTTACGAGCCTCAAACAGGAGCGGGATCCAGAGGTGTTTCAGTTTCACCGTCCAAACCTCCAGCTCTACACTGAACAGTGTTTCAGTTTCACCGTCCAAACCTCCAGCTCTACACTGAACAGTGTTTCAGTTTCACCGTCCAAACCTCCACCTCTACACCGAACAGTGTTTCAGTTTCACCGTCCAAACCTCCAGCTCTACACTGAACAGTGTTTCAGTTTCACCGTCCAAACCTCTGGCTCTACACTGAACAGTGTTTCAGTTTCACCGTCCAAACCTCCGGCTCTACACCGAACAGTGTTTCAGTTTCACCGTCCAAACCTCCAGCTTTATACTGAAGAGTGTTTCAGTTTCTCTGTCCAAACCTCCAGCTTTATACTGAAGAGTGTTTCAGTTTCTCTGTCCGCTGTTGTTCGCATCATTATTATTCATGGGTGAGTTGGGAGTAGGTTTCGTCTTGAGTTCTCTCTCTGGAGAAGCGACAGACTGAGAGAAACATCTGCTGGCTTTGTTCTATTATTCATCGCGGTGTGTATAATACAACTCACCCCCCCACCCCCCCTCCTCCTCTAAATAAACACTTTTTAATATTTACTTTATCAATATTTCAGTATGTTTTAATGGAATCTAACCCAGCGGCAGCTTTGTAGCAATGGAGACGTCACGCGAGTGATTCTGAAGATCAGCAGCAGACGCTCGGGGGGTGGGGTGGGGGGCTAAACGAGAGGGCTTGATTCTGATTGGCCAGTGAATATTGCTCAAGCGGTTCTTTCAGATCTTCCCAAGAGTCGAGTAAAACTCCAGCAGAAGCTCATTGACAGAAGCCTCCAGGAGAAGAACGAGAAGCAAACTGGAAGCAGTTCATGGAGGAGCGCCCTGCTGTGGGAGCTCAGGGTTTCATGAGGAGCGCGGGCCCCGGATCGGCACCTGGACGAGTGGCTTGTGTTGAGGGCAGCGCTCCGCGGAGCAGATGATTTGGATCAGTCGTGATTCGCTTGGTTCAGGTCAGGTTTTGCTCTGGAGCTGGGTGAATAATCAAAGAGAGGGAGGGGTGGTTCTTTGAGGTATTGGGGGGATACAGACGTGTCCTCCTAGGAGAGGTCCATCACATATTCTGTGGAGGTCATCCAGAAGTTCTCAAGACCTATCGGCTGAAGCTGCTCTCTGTAACAGGAGGCTGACCGCGAACCTCTCGGATCCTTTCTTATCGAGGTATCTGCCAGAGAGCGGCGGATGGAGGGATGCCAGTCTAACACACGGTTGCCGTAGTAACGGCAGCTCCCTGGCATTCGATGATGCTCTGACGCCAGGTCCAGCCGCCTGCGCTCCTCAGCGAGGAATAAAGAACATTGATTTCAGATCCCTCTCCCGCACAGAGAAGAAGGAGCCGGGGGGGAGCAAGGGTTACCCGGATGGAGACTCCTCTTGATCTCCTTCCCGTCCGGAGATCGTCTGGTATTGATAATGGGCTTCAGATTTATGGCCCAGACCCAGAAGAGTTTCATTTTTAGATTCCGGGAGTAAAAATAGTCTGGAGACGGCAGGAGCGCCGAGGATTCACGAGGATGAATAATTCTCCTCTGAAAACTCATTTCTGGCTCCTTTCCATCACTTTAAACATCTGCTCCGCGCTGGAGCAGTAGCACACGGAGCGAGCGGAGATCCACGGCTCCCTCCCTTCATTCTTCAGTTAAAAACTACTAGGAAATGCTACAAGGTTCCTTTGTGAGAGGAGCTAGAGGAGGAGCACACATCTCAGGCTCTCCCTAACCCCTGAACCCCTGTGAGGAGCAGCAGAGGGAATCTTCAGCAGGAGTCATCAGTCCAGAGTTCACTAATGAGAGAGAGGGAGAGAGCTTCTGCAGATGGAGGTCACCCTGGAGCAGAGCAAACAGCTCCTTGTTGAAGCTGAGACCGAAGGAACCGTCTGGAACAGCTCAGAGGGAGAACCTTGCTGAGGTACAACCGAGTCAAGAGGCGAGAGAAGAAACGTAATTATTCACAGGAGCTCGTCAGGAGATCTTCACCGAGTCGCTACTCCTGCGGTTCTTATCAGGAGTCTGCAGGAGAACCGAAGCCTCCACAACAAACGACGTGTTTTACAGAAATCATCAACAATAATAACAATTATCACACTGTACTCCTCCCCCCTCTGCTCGCTCGGAGCGCGTCGATGACACTCCTCTCCCTTTGGCCTGGCTGTAAGAAAACAGGAGCAGGACCTGTGCGTTCTCCTACTGAGGACTCGGTCTGAAGCTGGAGATGAACCCTGCTGTCCTCCTGGAAGTGAAGGAGCTGGAGCTCTCAGACCAGAGACCTCGCGGAGCTCCACGGAGCCTTAAAGAGACCAGAACCCCGGGAAACTCATGAGCGTGTGCTCCTCCTCCTGAGCCTCCTTCAGCTAGCAGGAGCACATCCGTGCTAGCGTTAGCATCAAACAGCAGCATGATGGATAAGGAGATCATGGTCCTCTCCAGGAGTGTCTCCAGAGCAGAAGCTGCCACACTACTTTAATGAACTGCTCCTGCGAATAAATCTCTTGGTTAAAGGAAGACTGAAAGCCTCACTAACTGACCGCGAGGAGCAACGCTGCACCTCCTCAGATCTTTAAGTGGAGCTCCACAAACGCTGCTGTTGTTTATGTCGCGACACGAGGCAGACCGTTAATGGAGCTTTATGCAAATGAGGGTGAGCGGGACCTCCTCCATCCAAACAAACAAACTTTCCGAGCTCCTCTGCGCATCACACGAGATCTCCAGCGGGAGAGAGGAGCAGCGTTGTGTAACCGCGCGCGCCACAGGTTCATCAGCTCCAGGCTTCACCTGTTCCCGCCTCTCTCTCTCTCTCTCTCTCTCTCTCTCTGTGTGTGTGTGTGTGTGTGTGTGTGTGTGTGTGTCAGGTGTGTTCGCTGTCACTCACCCGGGGCTGGAGCGCCTCCTCATCACCAGTCTCCTGCTTGCCCTCTTCTCCTCCTCGGGTCTGTCCATCAGGCACGCGAGCGCGCGCACAGGATGTTTCTTCTCTGAGAGAGAGAGAGAGAGAGAGAGAGAGAGAGAGAGAGAGGTTCAGAGCCTGCATCAAACAAGCCGACACACACACTCCTCCTCGTTCACGCGCACGTACGACAGAATGAACGCGCACGCATCTGAGAAGTTCGTTATTGCACAGCGCGTGCGCAGAGGGCTCGCGCGCGCCGTCTCTGTCTGAATCTTGGTCTGATGCTCCTCTCGCTGTCTCTCTTTCTTTCAATCCCTGATTCTCTCCTTACCTTTCTCCTCTCTCACCCCTCTCCTTTGCCCCCCCCCCATCCCTCTCCAAACTGAAAAGCATTAATCGTGTTCAGTTGGTGAGTTTAGCTTCTGTCAGCTCCTGTAATAATCACCTCCTGGAGGTTGTAAGATGTGTTGTGTCACTGCTCAGATTCTGCTCGTCTGAAAGGAGTGTCGTCTCAGGTCAGAGACGGAGGCTGGAGGGGTTTGATCAGCAGCAGAATCTGTGAGACGCTCCGCATTGGGAGCAGACAGAAGCTTTCAGCGGCTGCTCGAGTGAAATCCAATTAGAATGTTAACAGCAGCCCCCCGAGACCCGCTCCTCCTGTCGCCCTGGCACTGATGCTCTGTCTGCAGGATGCTGAGCAGTGTTTGGACGGTGAAACTGAAACACTCAGTCTGGTGTTGTATGATGATGGTGTTGGAGATTGAAGGCAGGCTCGGAGCAGCTGTGTGTTTCCTCAGCGGTGAAGAGCACTCGAGCAGGAATATAGGTCACACAATCACAATCACACGACTCCAGCATCAGCAGCGCTTTCATCCCTCGCTCTGATTTACACATTTCCACCCAGAGTCTAACATCTCTGGCTCCCACTGAGAGATCCAAGCTGAAGCTGCTGTAGGGGAGATCTGCTCAGAGACTGGTGTTGTGATCAGAACTCCACAGGACACGCCGGAGCTCCTGAGAGAGCGGTGGATGGAGATCTGCAGATGCTCTGGAGGAGGGTGCTCAGAGGTTCTTCTAGGATCTCTTCAAACCGTGGGGTCTCTCGTCGTCGCTCTCTTGGCATCGCATCTGTAATTCCCACAATCCTCGTCCGCTCCGAGCGATTACTCCAGCACAGAAATGTCACCGCACACACGAGCCGACTCGAACCGCTGAAGCCGTTCATCTTTAAACGAAAACAATAGAAATCCCGGCGCAGAAACTCAGTTATGGTTCAGTTATGGATTGTTTAAAACAAAAACCCACAGCAGATTTAGGAATTAAAATACCTTTCATTTTTTACAATTATAATCTTTATATCATTCGTTTAAGAACTATTCGTCACTTTTAAATAAACACTATATAATTCTTTGTTCATGATTTTCCTGAGCTGAGCTATAGATTTTGTTACATTGGTTACGAGGGAGAAATGTCATTAAAAGGTTCGCTGCTCTCTATTAATTATAACAACCAAGGGTCAAATCGCTAGCGTTTTCTGAAGCTGAGATAAAGAGCTGCTGATTTGGTTGCTAGGGTAAAACGTTTAGTTGCTAAGGAGGAGTCAGTGTCATAATATAATGTTCCACGTGCGAGTTAAACAAACCGACCCTCTGGTCTCTATTATTCCCTAGAGCTGAGATAGAAATTTGGGTTGCTAGGGTAAACAGTTTGGTTGCGGTCAGTGATGTCATACGCTGTGATTAACGAAAACAAACCCCTTTCTTTTATGAAGGTTTTTCTCGACGATTCCACCTTGTGGAGGTCACTCACAGACTGGTGACCTCCACAACTGTGCTGAGTTCGAAGTTTCCAAGAGGTTCTTCTCATTTGAGCTACAGCTTTACAAAGTTTGCCCCCATGTTAGTCATTTGAAATGTCCCAGAACGCTCAGCCTGAAAAGATGCAGCAGCCCGAGTCAGACCAGTTTGGATGCTTTGGCGACGTTTGGCGGCTCTGGTTTGAACGCTCTTGGAGGAGATGCGTTTAGAACACAACGATGCCCTGAGATCTGCTCCCATCGCCTCGTCTACATGCACTCGTTTTGCTGCACATGCCTCATCTTTGCCTCTCACTGGAGGATGGACAGATGAGCATCTGTCAGGTGCATCCTGGGAAAACTCTTCCGGAGAGAGCGAGGACACCGCGATGAGAGCCACAGAGTCAGGACTCATCTTTGTTTGCAATCTTCCAGAGCGGATTAGGGAAGGGAAAAGTGGAGGGAAAGTCCCTCCTGGAGACTGGAGCACTCCTCACGCTCACGTTAACCTCAGGAGATCTCCCTACAGCACGGTCCCCTGGGCCGATGAGAAACACCGCTCCCCAGACTGAGTTCCAGCGAGGCCTTCCCTACAGCTCCTGGCCGGGGAAAGGGAGGTGTGACGGCTGCTAATGTTTACCGTAGTAAATATCCCTTTGGGGACAAGGAGGTTCAGAAGCAAGGCGTTCTTGTAAATCTGCTCTGAACGCGGATGATCCCGCAGGAGCCCCCGCCTGGATGGAAGGTTCAGGCAGGAGCTGGATGAGGCGTGGGCTCCCCATGAACCCCTGACACAGGGCCTGGTTCTACCTGATTCGGCTGCAGAACAGTGATGAGGGGCCAAGCTTGAGGAGGAAGTGCCTCGGAGGAGCGGCGTATGGTGAGGTACGAGCTCCGGAGCTACGTGTGCGAGTCTGCAGGCTCCACGTGTGTTTCTGAACTGGAAGCTTCTGCTCTTGTACTAAACGAGTTGAAATTCAGCATCAGAGTGATTCTGTCTGACACACACAGAGCCCACCTCCTCCTCTCCCCTCCCTCTCTCCCTGAGTAAATGATGGCAGTGAGAAGCCCCGAGGACACACACTGACTCAGAGAAGAGCAGAAATAGCAGAACACACAAACACACATGTGCTGCGGAATGACAAACACAGATTTGTGAACCAGTCCCCGCTCTGCTCTCCTCCTCTGAGTCAATCCTCCCCCGACAGAGGCACTGAGAGGAGAGGCAGTGACCTCTGTCAAAGTCAAGCTCTAATGGATGATCATCACACACACACACACACACACACACACACACGCACACACACTGTTGTTTAACGCAGCGGATGAACCCCACACTCTCATCAGAGGCTATTGAAGAGCCCTGAGCCTGTGAGAGCGAGATAAAGAAGAGAGCGTCTGATTGGCTATTTGTCAGAGAGAGGGAGGATGCTGGACGCAGGAGTAAACGAGAGATAAAGAGAAAACACACAGCAGGAGCAGCAGCACCGTTCAAACCTCAAACACTGTGTCGCAGAGAGAACACTGTTGAAAATATGATTCAGAAACAGAAAGCTCCCTTAAACGAGGAGATGGTGTGGAGCAGGTCCAGCAGCAGGGCATGGCAGTGCCGAGGGTAATGTGGTTCGATCAACATCTGAGGAAAGGATGAGGGCAGGGGGGTGGAGATGATAAGGCCCAAGAACAGTTCCGTCGAAACAACGAAAAGCACAGCCTGACTGGATAACTGCAAAGCCCCTGAGACACATTCCACAAGGGACGTCCATCAGGCAACATCCTAGTGGATCTAACGGAACGGCAAACGGCAAAAGGCAGTGCTCACGAGGGCCATACCCTTTAGGCAAGATCCAAGAGATAACCCCATGAGGGCAAACTCCTGATGGTGATTTAGAAGAACAGCAATAACGGTGATTCAAAGCAGAGGACTGTCCCAAACATAACATCCTGACGCCAAAAGAGAAATGCTCACAAAAGGAAATGTTCTAAACACCGCGCTAAAGCCTTCAGAGAACTAAAGAGGCTTCGAATATGGTTTGTGTTTGAAAAAGGTCACAGGCGAAGCATAAGATGATCGAGAAAGAGCCAAACATAGCGAGAAACGACTCTTTCAGACTCTGATCAGTGAACAACAGAGAGATCTGGAGATGAGCTCAAAAGGAGATCCTTCATCTCATCGTAACAGTAAACACCTCAGACCATCAGCTGAAGTCAGATCCATCCCTCGCTCCTTTCACACAGAGACGAATAAACATCTTCTCTCTCCCTAACAGAAGAACATTTGATTCATGTTTCAAGGTGTTTCGACGCCAGGAGTGCGGTCCTTCGCCGTAACCATGGAAACGGTGGCAGACGGCTCTTTTCTGAGGTTGGACTGTGACTGACGCGCTGAGATTAGATTAGTCATCCCGAGCAAGAGAGGTGTTGTGCGGCAGAGAGAAGGCTAGGGTACAGTGTGTTTACATCTGCCTCTAATCAGGAAACGATTTCCTAACACCCCCCACCCCCACCCCTCGATAATCGATAGCTCATTTCACCCTCAGTTATCGATGCGCACGCTCCGTCAGTCCAGGCCGCCGGGAGCCTCCGGATGATGGATGTCTGTGGAAGTCATGGAAGCTAATGTTTTCGAATATTAAAACACTGCTGCTGCTTTATTTGCTTATGTTCGAGGTAAAGTCAAGAGGCAGGAGAGAAACCCCGCGATCTGCGACCGGGAATAAAAGAGAGTCAGATCGAGGTCAGCTCTGCTGATTCTTCTCAGATCTTTATAACCAGAGATTCTGACGGAGTCACAGCGTCCTCTAGCGTTCATTTCCGTCTCATTTATTTATAGACTCATGACGTCATTCAGTCTATAAATCCCGGAGCCTAGGGACAAGGCTTCCACCAATCCTGAGACCCAAGATCTCTGGGATCTACTCGAGGCTCTGGCAGCATCAGAGAAGCTGATACCATCACGTTCATCCCTGGATCAACTACAGCCCTGCAGCTGCCCCCCCCCCCCTCTCCCCCTCTCTCTACCACTCTCTTTAGTCCTAATCTGAGGGCAGCATCCCTCTCAGGACTCAGTCTGCACACTTGTCCAAACAGGGACTGCTGAGGTGAGCTGAAATAACCCGAAGCTCAGAAATCTCCAAACACTGAGCGGAGACACAATCCGATCGAGCAGATCTTGGAACAGTTTGAGGGCTTGGAGAGCCAACCACACATGAGATGATCATCACTCTCTCCAAAAAGTGTTAAGTGTCCCGAACGTAGAGTAGAAGAGCTCCAGGAACATCTTCAGCAGAAAACATCTCCAAGCAGCTGGAACACCTCGGGTCTGCCAGGAACCGTAGATCTGGGGCATGCTGGACAGCTCAGAGGGTTCAGTCTGAGAGGGTTGCAGTCTCCAGAGTGGGACAGATGACCTCTCTCAGCAGTGCTCCCTCCTCCTCACCCCCTCTCGCTCGCTCGCACGCTCTCGTGGCTCAGTGCTCCTGCTCGGATCTCCTGCAGGTAAGATCAGATTTGCGGTGCTCCGAGCTGAACTCTGTCTGAGAGAGCGAGCGTGGGTTTCTTCCAGACTCTGAGCTGAAGGCAGGATGTTTCCAACAGCTCAGAGATCTGCCTTTAGAGAACCATGAGATGTTTGACAGTTTCTGGTGTCTGTGTGTGGTGCATGGTGAACTGGTGATGACCCTGAGCTGCTTGAGCTTCTGATTTATGAACATTTCCCACTTTGAGGGAACGCTTTGAGGTCAGCTCCTTTCTATTCAACACACAATTCTCCAGAACTCAAAGCTAGCTCACAAAGAGCCTGAGGGAACTCCTTTGAGATGAAGAGCATGAGCCGGAACATCTCACCAGCATCAGTGCCTGACACGAATGGTCATAACTCTTGAGGACAACCTCCTCAAAAAGAGCTGAAGCTGTGATCACTGCAGAGGATGGTGGAAACCCCCTCTTGAGAACTGATGAGGGTAATCCATCTTTATCTCCTGCTAACTCCCTACTAGAGAAGAAGGCTGGTGTTCAGACTCATCAGGTCTATGACTGTCAGCAGAAGCTTCCAGGAGATCACCTCTAGAGAGGAATGTTCTCTCCATGTTTAGAGAAAACTGCTGAAGGGATGGTAGTGAGGTTATATTTGAACCAAACCTGAGCCGAGGAGCATGAGGAACAGACACCCGTGTGGAGCGGTCTGTGAGAGATGGACTTCATGGGCTTCACACTCGTGCTGGCTTCTCTGTGACTGAAAGCTCCTTTCTCCCGTGTCAGCAGGAGGCGGGGGATGGAGGAAAGCTTTGAGACGTTTGAGGACGAACTGGGGAGACCTCTGAGGAACGACCAGCTTCCTCATCACCACCCTCACAAACCCGAGAGAAAGCCCAGAGGAACAGCCAGACCTGGTACGAGCTCCGGAGTTCATCCCGTTATTATTCTTACACGGCAGAGTCACGAGTTCCTGCTGCTCAGCCTCGTGAGAGGAAACATCTGCACTAATGTGAGAAAGCAGAGCCGCTGAAATCATCCGAACGATTAGAGCCGGAGGCTAAGAATAAGCACAATAACCTTGACACGCAGCAGTAACTCGACACCAGTGTCCCACAGACCAGACCTCAACTAAACTTAGAGCCAGACCTACAAGCAGCTTTCCTCCAGAGCAGCATTCTTCCACAAGCGTCTGCTGGACAATGAAACTGAAACGCCTTCTGGTGTGCTCCGAATCCAAAACCCATCTTTTGATCAATAATCAATAAATAAATATATATCGGCTGTAACCCCACTGAATAAACTCAGTTCTACCCCAACACGAATAATTCATTAAAGTTGTTTAATAAGAAAATAACGAGAAACTGAATAAAACAAAATGATTCAATGTCTAGATATAATAATAATAGATATAAATATAAATAATAATCAGATAAATACCTCAATGTAAAAACTCCTGTAAGGAATTCCTGAAATGAACAGAAGAGCAGGAGAATCCATGACAAATATTTACTGTAAATAATTATTATTGTGTTCCACGTCACATTAACTTTATTTTCGCTCAGAAACATTGTGTTTATTGATCAGTGAACGATGAATAGAAACACATAAAAAGTCATGTAAATATAAATAAAAGCAGAAGAATGTTTGTTTTATTTCATGATGTAAACGATGATGATGACGCCGGCGCTCCGCTGCTCCTGCCGTGGTTCCTCTTCCTGTAGATGTGATGACGGCCGTGAGGAGGATACGGGAGGTGAGTTTAATATCAAACGACAGCTGCACTTTTATTTTTATCCTCACAGCAGGGAGAGAGCAGCTAGGATTCCGAGAGGAGCAGATGAAAGTTATGGTTTTCAAAACAAAGAGCCGTAACACATTCTCCTCCTGTGCCCCGCAGGAGACTCCGGTGCTGCAGCCAGTGCTCAAGATCAGCCCACGGGAGCATCCACACTCCGGCGTCGGTACGATAGCGCCTCGCTCCTGAACACACCGGGGATGGATAAGCTGCAGTTCCTCGTCGAGTATCTTTTATTTTCAGACCGGGTTTAAATAAACACACTCACCGTCTGCTTACAAAGATATTTCCGCGCTCGAGGAAACCTCATGCTTCTGGTCTAATCAGATTCAATGATCTATGCTAAGCTACGCTAACAGCACTCAATGATCTCTAGATTCACGAGCAACACATTTCAATCCCACGGAGATGCTCTGACCTAGCAACAGTTACCGGGGTGTTACCTACACGCTGAGAAGAACTCTTTACTTTCTCCTCAGCGTCTCTGCGGAGGTCTCTGTCCATCCAGAGTCTGGTGGAGTCTGTGGAGCGGCCGTGGGCCGGCGTGACGCTGAACCGGTGCCTGATGCTCGCCGTCAGTCTCCTGCTGCTCAGCTCCGCCCTACAGAGGCTCCACGGTGAGGAACACCCTCAGAGTGGTATCGACACTCCGCGAACCCCTCCATCTCATGAACAACTGAGTTTCTGTGGAGTTGTTTCCGGGTGGAGCTCTGACAGGAAGTGATGTCAAGAACCATCAGGACGCGTCTCACTAGCTGCTTTCCCTCCTCAAACAGCGCTCCTCTCGTTCCTGAGGGTTAAGTGTACCTTACTGCTGTACTCTCTTCTGTCCAGATGCAGTCAGGGGGAGGAAGGAGGTCAGCGAGGAGCTCACAAGCCAGAGGTTCGCTCTGATACGAAGAGAAAAGCTCCCGCTGCAGCAGGTCAGAAGCCTCCTTCTCTCACAGGAACGACTCCTTAGTTTAGGGCTAGAGAAGCTGCAGAGGAGCTCCTCCATCGGGTCCAGAATAACGCTTCCTCTCTTTCAGGCCGAGAGCTCTCTGTGGTCCTCTCTCCTCTGCTGGATCAACGATGAGGATGATGGACGTCCGGAGAACCCCGAGAGAGCCTCCAGGAGCCTCCGCCACAGAGCTCTGGAGAACCCCCGGCTCCTGAAGAACAGACACAGCTCTTTCAAGCAGAGGAGAGGACGAGATGATGAGAGGATGAGGGAGAAGAGAGGAGAGGAGGTGCTGGAGAAGAAGAAAGCTGCGGAAGAAAGGTTGAGGGATGATGGCAGGAGGAGAGAAAAGGAGGAGGACGGGGTGAAGACACAGAGAAAAAGAAAGGGACGAGTGAAAACTGCTTCCACGGAGTCGTTCATGAAAGCCGCTGATCCCTGATCAGCTCTGGAAACTAAGAACCAAGTGAAGTCCGATTAAAAACTTTTGTTGTTTCTCCTGATCTGACGGGAAAGCTCCTGCAGGAGGTTTCTGTTGCTCCGCCGGAGCTGCTGGTGGAGCCGTGTTCAGCTGAGGAAACGCTGAATGGAGATGTTTGAGAGAAACAATAAAGATCCTGTGATTAATGTTCCTCTCGCCTTTTATTTCCATCACGTGGTTTGTGCAGGTCCACACTGATGTTCTGCAGAAGGTTGAGCTCCTCAGTTCCTCAGAAGAGGAGGACAGTGTGGTTCCTTGCGGCGCTCCTTGATCGAACACATCGATGACTCCAGACAGAAGAGACTCTGAAAGGTTCTCTCCAAGCAGCTTGGATCTAGGTTAGAATCCTGGTGCCGCCAGCACCTTCTGATCATGAAAACACGACTCCATCTACCTACCCACCCACCCACCTACCCACCAACCAACCTACCTACCTACCACTAAACGTTTAGATGTTTTTTCTTAGTCGCGTTTAATTCCTGTCGATGAAACATTGAGCTTC
This sequence comes from Danionella cerebrum, assembly GCA_007224835.1. Taxonomy (NCBI): domain Eukaryota; kingdom Metazoa; phylum Chordata; class Actinopteri; order Cypriniformes; family Danionidae; genus Danionella; species Danionella cerebrum. Next base: position 221,183 of record SRMA01027303.1, on the reverse strand, counting down.
TCACTTCAGAACAATCCTTTAATGAAAAAACACATAAAAACATCTGTACAATGTTTGAGACCAAACCACAGATCCGAGATCAGCCAGAAACAGCAGCTTTCACCTCAGGCCCCTCTCCTCAGACCAGACCAGACCAGACCAGACGAGAAGATAGAGGAGAACAGAACGATCACCATCTGTGACGCTTCAATAAAACCTGCAGAACACTCAGGAGCAACCAAACCAGCGCCGCCGCGTTCTTCTCCAGGAGAGCCGTGGAAGGAGACGCGAGGGAACCGGGAGGGACTTCTCTAACGCTGGACCTTCGCTTCGCTTCAGTCCGAGGGATGCGTACGTTTAGAGCAGCTCTCGGACTCAAGGAGCAAACAGGAGCAAACAGGAGGCTCAGAGCTTCTGCTGATGAACGGATTCTGTTTCTTCTGAGGAAACAGTTCATTTACAGCCATTTAACGTAAAATAAAGGTCCTGATCTCCTGCCCTCCCCTTCTAGAGGTGCTTGAACCTCGTTCAGATCCACACAGCATCTTCTAAACGTTCACGAGGGCATTCGGCTCCTCAGAGCGAGACGCTGATATTCCAGAGGACTTTGATTAGGAGAAATGACAAACATCTGGAAGCTTTACTCCCAAGAGGACGAGAAAACTCGAGGATGTACCCTCGAAACATCTAGGACTAGAACGTTCTCTGGTCTGAGGAGAGCCTGGGTGAAAGCTGATGATCAGGGAGGTGTCTCCAGCAGAATGTGTGTCTTCAGCTCATGCCAGGCAGCGGAGGTCTCATGTGGGGTGGCAGGGCTCCAGGGTGGTGAGGCATCTGGCTGGGGGGCAGGGGGGGCATACCGGGGATACCTCCAGGGGGGGGTGGAGGCAAGGAGGGGTGCTTCACCCCCGGCGGGGCTCCCACCTGCCCTACAGCCCCCGACAGAGCCTTCTCCATCTTGAAGTGAAACTGAAGGAAGAACTGTGAGAGCGAGAGAGAGAGAAGGAGGGAGGGGGAGGTTGTTATTATCTCCTCAGACACACAGCTCCTCGCTCGAGACAGGAACTAAACTGCAGTTCTCAGAACTAAAGTAACTGTCGGTTCTGTTCTCACCTGTTTGGTTTCTCGGTTCCAGTGCGTCCAGAAGCGAGTCTCCGCTTTGTCGATCTCTCGACTGGGGACCTGCGGAGGAAGAGTGCGAGGGTAAATCTTTCGATAGTTAGAGACGAGGATGCTCTGAGGAAGGAGCGGCGGTACCTTGAAGGCGATGGTTTCGTACGGCTCGGCAGCGAACAGCAGATACTGCCAGCGACGGTCCGGAGGCTCGATCCTCTGCTCGTACGCCGACATGAAGCGATGCCGCGGACCGATGCCCTCCGCTATCTCCGGGTAGTCGATCTGGAACACAAGCACGGGTGAATCTCTGGACGCACATGAGGACGCTCGGTGAGCAGCGAGCGGAGCTGTACCTGGAAGAGCAAGCTCTGCTGCCCGTGGTCCGGGTCCCGCTGCTTCGTTACTGCGATGAGCAAACATGAGCATCTCGAGATCAACAACGTTCTCTCAGAGGAAGCCCTACACTAGGATCAGTACCTTTATAACCCGGTCGCCCGATCTTCACAAACTTCTTGACCTCCACCTTGACCTTCTCTGGAGCCGGCTGCGCTGGAGAGTCTTTGGCTTCTTTCGCGGCTCGTCTTGCTCTGAAACATCAAACACAACCCATCAGCTCCGGCTCGAAGGGCCCCTCGCTGAGACCTGCTCTACTCACAGATTCGCTTGATGCTTCTTGCCCTGCGTGTGAGCCAGGTAACTCCCCTATCCAAACACAAACACGGTTAGACGACAGAACGATCCCGTGCTCTGAAATGGCGCGTGCGTCTCGTACCTCGTTGTTGTGCAGCGTCAGGCAGAGCTTGCACTCGTACGAGCCCAGGTGGTTCTTCATGAAGTACGGGTCTTTGTTGATGTCGATGGTCTCTAGGGCGAGCTGCCGCAGTCGTTCTCTCCGGTCACGGTTGCTCTCGGAGGCCGAGGCAACACCTCCGCTGCCGGTTTTACCTCCGGCCCGGTGCTGGAAGTCCATGATGAGCGCCGATGTGATCTACAAAAGATCTGAACAGACGAGTTCGATCAGTTACAGCTCCAGAGCCGAAGCGGTTTATCAGAAAAACCTGACGTACATTCACAGAAAACAGAGATTTCACTTAACACCACTGGAGCCTCTATCCAAGCTCCCTGTTTGCCACATTTTGTTAAAATTACAATTTTATTAGATTTTAGTGACATTTGAGGATTGATTCTCGAAGAAAGCACAATTCTATTTCCTGTGGATTAACTCCATTTCGAGACGCTGCATTTCACGACGCTAAAATATACCATACAAAGCTACACAACTGAACGTAAAACAATACTTTTCAAATAGTATAAACAAAAACTCTTTAAACCGAATGAATCTGGTCATTACTCAAAAAGGGAATCAAAAGGAACAGCAACACACACAATGCGAAACTGGGGGAACGAAACAAATTCACCTCTGAGTGTTTATTTAGGAGAACAATAACAAAGTTTTCAAAAACAGTTACACAAATAAGAAAGATTTCTTAAACAAAATAAAGAGGTTTATCAACAAAACTTGAGGAAAAAAGCCTTACGTCTGCGTCCAGATCACGCTTGCCTCCGTTTTCACAGCACTGGGCATGCGCGTGCCAAGCAACTTCCTGTTCTTGTTCGTTTAAACACATTACAAAATAAGAGTCGCAAAGCAACGCAACTTTAATAAGTGAAAATAAAAAATATTATACTGTATTTGCAGATTCAGCACACAAAGGGTGTCTGAAAATGGTAGGTTTAAATAGATGTTCAGTTAAATTGATGTGCAGCATGGTGTATTTGTTTTATAATACTATTTCTAGAAATCTAAGGAATCGAATCTGAGAATCGATTCCTCATCGTATGTTGACTAGTCCAGTCCTATACAAAAATACCCATTATTTATGTGAAATATAGTGAGTAATTTCATAACTTTAAATTACACGTGCAGAGAATAAATAAAACTCAATGTTTTCAACCAAACTGTACAAGTTTTGACAAACACTAAAACGTTTATTTCACTTGAACACAGAAAATACATACAGTCACAGCTACAAATAAACGTGTAGAAAAACAAAAAAAATATGACTCGATGTATTTGACTGACTCGTCTGAACTCAAATCGAACGATTCGAACCATTTGGAGTCGACTCTGTTGATTCAATTCAAGTGAAGCTTCGTTCAGGATGCGGACGGAACGCCTCAGAAAGTATGGCAGATAGGAACCCCGTATAAAGTCTAGTTAAACGATTACAATGTTTTCTTTTATCAATTAGTAACAGCTTAACAATGCGGTTCAACGAGAAAGAGCTAGTTTTCCTCAGCCGCCAGGTGCCAGAAAGAGCGGCAGAGCTCGGAATGAAGGGCCCGAAGAAAGGCGACGGTGAGAGGCGGAAGTTGTTCTGTGTTTTAGATCATTGTGCAGCGGGTGAGAGTAAAAGTACGTACAAGCCTGGACGGAGTGTGGTTCTGTAGAGGACCGTACAGATTGGTTCTAGTGTTGTACTCCGAAATTCACCTGAGGCTCGGCTGCCTCCCGCTCTGCCGAAGCGGAAGTGACGGGGGCAGATCCCATAGACTCCTCGTGTTAAAGCTTTTCAGCACAAAAACATGATTCAGCCGGCTGCAAGCTGGTTCTGTAGATTAGGCCGCAGGGAGGAGGTGATGGTTTCCTTTATTCTGCATTTGTTTCGATGTTGCACTCCAGTGTTGATTTGTTTTGAATGAATGGTGTGTTCAGTTGAGTGAGATCATCTCAGTTTTTGTGAGATCATCGAGTTGTGATGCACTCTCCTGGTGTAAACATCTGGCTCCGCCCTCTCCTCTTCAGAACCCCATAGAAATATCAAATAAAAGTGATCATGAACATTCGTTTCTTATTGTGAGATAAACATCTCACGTTTGGCTGATGAGCACAACGTAAAACTTCGTGTTCTTGTTCCCTCATCAGTGGTGAAGCGGCGTCTGGTGAAGCTCGTGGTTAATTTCCTCTTTTACTTCCGGACGGATGAGGACGAGGCGAGTATCGATTGCTTCTGTTGAAGTGATTCCAGAGCGAGACGATGCTCTGCTGATGGAAGAGAAGCGTGGAGGTAATGCCTGTTCTGTTTGTTTGCAGCCCATCGGCGCTCTGCTGCTGGAGCAGTGTCGCGTGGAAAGGGAAGACGCCCAGGTTTTCTCCATCGGTGAGAGCCGCTCCATCAGAGAATAATTAGTTAAATCGAGTTTGATGATCAAGGCGTGCACATGGGCAGCAGGGGGCGCGGTGGACCGGTAGAGGAGCGTGTGCGGGTTCCTCTCATGGTCCAGAAACATGCTTCAGGAGAGAATCTGTTCCAAACTAAAGATGATGCTCTGCAACAAATCATGATCCAAATAGTGTGGACCTTTATTTTGAATTGTGTGCGGTAACGCTAGCCTCCTGTGCCGCAGTGTTTCTGGATGAGGCCGAGCGCAGGTATCAGTTTGAATGTGACTCTCAGGATCAGTGTGTGGAGTGGGTGGAGGCCATCGTTAAAGCCAGGTGAGTGAGCGAGCGATCGAGAGAGAGAGAGAGAGAAGAACCGGATGGATGGCGTTCTAACCGTCTGCTTCTCTCCGGCAGCTACGAGTTCATGCGGAGGAACCTGATCTACTATCGAACAGAAATCCATCGACTGACCGGCAAGGTGAGGAGCTTCTCCCTGAAACTCTGCTGGAGCTTAGGCTTTCAGGTGATGACGCGTGTTCTCCTGCAGGATCCTCTCGAGCAGTTCGGGATTTCAGAGGAGACCCGTTTCCAAGTCCAAGCAGCCCATCGATGAACGTCTGCTTCCAAACCATCACTGAGACTTTTATTTTGTGATACTTAACTGTGTGTGCGAGGAAAAGCGATGGAGAGCGAGTGTTTAGTTTTTTTCTGTGAGCGACTGAAGGTGTTTGATTTAAGTTATTTATAAAATAGAAATTCTCTGATTATTTGAAATAATAAATTTAGGAGATCTTCGTCCAGCGGCGCTTCTATCCTGATCCTCCACGGCGAGTCGTCTGTGAGGATAAAACGACGCCACACAGCTCCTCACATCTTTCCTCAGGGCTCTGTTTCTGTGTGCTTAGGCTAACTGTCCTGCTGAGAGCGAGGTTTCACCCAGAGCAGTTCCTCTAGCTTCGTGTTCGCTCGGTGCTCATGTTCTCCAGCTGTGAGCTGCTCCAGATCTTCTCTGATCCGCTGAGTAGGCTCCAGTGAGCTCTTCTGTTGTTTCATGTGGTTCCCGGCGGGTGGAAGACTATTTTTGATAATAAAGCTCTTTTCGAAGACGCACGTCTGATGTGCTTTATGTTGAAATCACTGGGAAGAGGAAGAGGTTCCTCAACTCTGAAGATCTTCATCTAGGAGCAGCTTGATCGTACCGTCTCTTTCTGATCTCCTAGCGCTTGAGGAGCCATGAGAACATGATGCACAGAGAAATAAATGAAGAATATTGAAAGTTTGTCAGGGGTAAACACAAAATAAGGAGCTCTTAGAGACGATTCGGCTGAGAACCTCCAGGGATCTCCTTCCCACGCTGCAGAAGCAGAGGATGGAGGTGTTTTATCCTCAACAGTCCAGCGGTGGAGAACAGCAGCATCACTTCCTGTTTACACTTCAATAGTAGAGAGAGAGATATTACTCAATCCAGGTTCTGCATCCTTCGGCAGGAGCAGTAAGCCCAATGCATTTTGGGATATCTGAGTTAAATGTTAAAAAAGGGACATCAATTTTTACGCCAGCGCCACCTTGTGTTCAAACTAATTTAGAAAATGCTAATAATTTTTTGCTACTTTAGCTTATTGTCAAAAAACCCATCCGGTTGTGTTCCTTAGGTCGAGCTGAGAACATAGATATAAAATTTACCGTAGTTATTTGAACTTCCTGTCTGCCATGTTGAATTGGCTGAAAACCGTTCTTTTTCTAACTCCACCCAGACCGTGTGTCCGGTTCTCACCAAATTTGAATCGGAGCATCCTTAGACCTTGCTGGCACAAAGTTATTTGTGTCGTGTTGATAGACGATTGTGATGCCGTCGGGTCGAGTGGTTTCTGAAGCTGTATCTCTGCAACCGTTTGCCATATTGACACCAAATTTGCCGTGAATCATCAGTACCAAAGGCTGACCCCAAAACAGAAGTTACTAAGAGCGCCAACTACTGGTCAAAAATCATTCAAAAGTGCTCAATTCTGTTGGTTTTATTTTACCATGACTTGAGATGAAAGTGTGAAAGGGAAAGACAAGGAAAGGGAGGCCAGTGTTTATTATTCACTAAACCAAACAGAGACATTCAAGCAAATGGAATTTTTTTCATAGTGTGACCACCGCGGTGTTAGGATCGGAAAGTACAACCAATGAGACACGTGGGCGGGGCTCTACATTCAGTGGGTGGGGCTTAACCTGTCAAGGGCATCTCTGACTAACCTGATTAAATGCAAGTGTGTCATGTCGACACTGTTTTCAGAATATCACCATCCCTGCCTTTAAATGGCAAAATCTTGATTGAAACTAAAAGGGTGAGCCGTGCCTTTAAGGAATTCCCAGGTGAGTCATGTGACCACCTGCACACGCTCAATAAACAGCTTAGCTGCTTCATCCTCGAACTCCTGTGCATCCATGCTTTTTCCATCCTGCCGTGACTTGGCCTCCACCATGGCCTGCGCTACGCTAGCCGGTGCTATTTTAGCACTAGCTGCTAGCAACCGCACAGTATCCGGCGCATCTGGAGTGTCCAGCGCAACCCGTAGCGTCTCCAGTGCGGCACAACACAGCGATAGCTCTGCAGGTCGATCTGGAACACTAGCCACCGCAGCATAGAGACACTGAGCCGTACGGATGTACTCCGCAAACACGGCACAGGTAAGCGCCGCCTGGCGGAAGAGCGGAAACGACACACACTCGTGATCGTAGCACTTGAGACGGCGTATTAGCGGCGCAGCAGTGCGACCGGAGAGACCGCCTTCGCTGCAGAGAGTCTGAAGCGTTTCAGTGAAGAGTCGTCCGCCGACTCCTGCAGAGTTCTGAGCACCGCTTGACAGTAGCTCGAACGACTGGCGAATGTTGTTGTCGAACGCTGATCTGAAACAGAGCAACGAGAATAAAACACTTCGTACTGCCTCATCAGCGGAACAGCTAGATTCACTTAAGAGTGTTTTACACACCAGTTTTAAAAGCCGAACATCTGGCGCAAGGAAGGTTTATATTAATGTGAAATTTAGGTAAGTATTCTCCCTATTTTTCTGACTCCTGGACCCTTCTCCCTCACCTTCCCCAATCTCCCTTTCAGTCCAACGCTGCCTTGTCCTGACACAACTAATGTAAACTAACTCATGAGAAAGACAACTAACAAATATTTACATACATTCATGCTCCAATCCAGAGGAGCAAACACCACACCAGGTGTTTTACTCCCCTGGAGATAACAAAACTTCCACACTCAAACGAAGCATCTACTCCCCCACGTGACGGCTTTTGAGCAGGACTATAAATAAATATGAATTTATTTATTTGAACTTTATTTTTTACGTTTAACATTTAAAACGCATTCAAGTGAATGCAGCTCTTTCTCTGAAGTAGTTTCGTGTTTGCGGAAGAATCACCTCCGGGAGTGATGCGCGAGGCTCAGCAGCCACACGCCCCGGCTCGCGCTTCTCCGCTCGGCCTCCGCTTTCCGCTCCTCCGCCAGATGAGTGAAATGCTCCGCCAGAAATCCGAGCGGGTCCGCGGGCCTCGCCCCGAGGAGCGGCAGCAGCGCCCCGGAGAGCAGCGCGTTCAGCCCGGTCTGCGTCAAGAACTCGCGGTCGGCCTCTCGCGAGCCGCCACCGGAGCCGAGCACCTGCTTCTCCGCCATATTCCGTTATTATCCTCTAATACTGCGCCATGTTCGTACCCGAGCTCCGTGCTAACGAGTCTCGCGGGGAAAAAACCGTTTAAAGCATTTTAATAATAAACTGAATCTGTTCAAAGCGATCGAGTGATGAGTCTACGGCGCGGACGGTCGCTATGGATACGTGATGGCGTCACTGGCCAGCGTGCGCGTGCGCGAGGAGCGCTTACCGTACCGGTTATTTTGAAATTTAAAAAAAAAAACAGACATTACATCATTGAATATGTGTAAAACAGTACAATCAAATAATATTTAGTGATTTCATCAAAAAGTAAAATATAATTGAAAGTCAGCACGCTTCGTTAGTTAATTAAAGCATTTTCACACGACAGAACAAAACGAATAACTAGAAACTAAGTTAGAGAACACTTAGAAAACGGATAATAAAAGGTAATTAAGATAATAAAAAATGTTTGAATAACTATTGATCCATAAAACAGTCAGAGATGTACACAGATACAAAAGTCCCCCCCCCCACCCCTGCCTCTCTCTCTCCCTCCCTCCCTCATCTCCGGGTAGAAGCAGGAGAAGCAGTTCATCCGCTCCATCAATCGAAATCTGCAGGTAATGATCTGACATTGCAGTAATTTGTAAGCGATGACTCTCAGAATATTCTCTGGGATGTTGGGCGTGTGTCTGAATCTTTAGTTTCTTTGTTTCTCGAGAGTTTAACTCTCTTGTGTCACAAACGTTGGGTTTTTAAAGGACTCCCTGCTCTACGTAACAGTTTAAGGCTGATCTGTTCGGTTTGGCGTTGTCTTCAGCTGCTCTTTGTTCAGAAGCAAATGATTTCAGACTGAGGGAAACAGAAGCAGCTTTGACCATCCAGCATCTCTTCATCCCTGTGGGAGATAGAACCCGGAGCTTGAAAGAGAATCTAAACGCTGTGATGTTAGCAACCTTTGTTTGCACTTTCAGCTTCAGCAGAGCCATCTTCAGGAACATCTGAGCTCAAAGTGTGCTCCTGAGGATCATCATCCAGCTATCATCGAGTAATGAAGATGATCTCGTTCCACACTTCCCTCAGTGCTGATTCTTCGCTGAAGATCTGTGTTTCTGTTTTCATCCAGAGATGTCAGACCAGGCAGCCTCTCTGTTGGACGGAGCACCTCTGATTGCGGCGGCTCGCCAGGGGAAGCTCCGTCTTGCTCGTTTGCTGCTGGATGGAGGTGCCAACGTCAACGAGCGAGACCATCGTGGAGAAACAGCCCTGCTGGCAGCCTGTCGGTCTCTCCGCGGGGATGCCACCGACACAGAGAGCTTCAAAGTTATGGTTTACCCAAAAAAAAACATTCTTCTCTCAGGTCTTTCTCTCCTGGCAGCACAGGTTCATCCTCAGAACATCTGCAGCAGGAGAGACCTCCAGCGCTTCAAAGCTCCTGAAACACAGCGAGAACGCTCGATCGAGTCGATCCAGACGATGCTTTGACTCCCGCTTTCATCGGCCGCGCTGCAGGCAGATGGGTGTATGTGAAGGGCAGTGCTCACGAGCTGTTGATGGAAACACTACGAGGATCTCCTGTCCTGCTTCCCCTAGTCAACCCTTGCTTAGACTGCTGTCCCCATGTGCTGGTCCTGAGTAGATGGAGATTAGGTTTGGTGACTTTTGCACCTGTAATGCTTCCAAAACAATATATATTGACTATTTCTGATTTTGATGCAGGATGTGGCGAAGCATCAGGACGTCAAGGAGCGATTGGATGGTGGTTCACAGCTCCCTTAGGCCCTTCACCAACACCTAATTTGATCCTCAGCAATCCAAGCCTGGTCATCACTGAATCTTTGAGATCTCACTGAGATGTTTGAGAACCTGCCAGCAGAGGCACTGCAGCTGGGTTGGCTCCATTGGGTGCTAAAACACAAAGTTCCTTCTGGTTTCCCACTTTCAACCAGGGAACGAGGAGTCACACATCTACCAAAATCACAATGGAGCAAACGATTGTTTGCCAAAAAGGCTGCGGTTGGTTGAGCCTGGTAAGCACCAGGATTGAGGAGCACTGGGGAGGCTAGGTAACCATGGAAGAGGGTCCATGACTGTGAACAGGAAATAACTCTTCTATTTGTTACGTGAGCTCTGTAACCGAGACAGGGCCAATCGTGGTCCAGAAACCTCTTGACAATGAGGTGTAAGGGCTGGGCGATATGAAGCAATAAATAGATCTCAATATATTTTGCTATATCTCGATATACGATATATATCTCGATATCTTTACAGGATTTATAACCACCCCCCCCACCCCAAAAAAAAACCCTACTGCAAAAAAAAAAAAAAATAATACAAATGTCAAAGTCGTTTTTTATTGAAGCTCAGAGGTGCTTCTGCAAATTTTCTTTCAGAAATCCTTGTATACATATTGCCTTTTCATTCAAAAATAAAACAACTAAAAAACAGGCAGTGCATAGGAACAAAGTGCTCCTGTAACATTGAGGACATAAACAAAATCCCTGATAACATAAATAATAATTTAACTGTAAAATAATACACATTGCCTTCTTTCATTCAAAAATAAAACAACTCAACTCAAGCTCATCTTTGCAGGACCTCTGTTGTAAGTAACCTTTTCCAATTCAGCAGCAAGCCTGCACTCTCTGTAGTGTACAGTCGCGGGAGTTCCTGTCTCGAAAAGTAATGACGACTAGGTAAACTGTATCTGACTGGGATCAAGTGTTTTTAGCATACGCTTAAAGCCACGTTGTTCAACGACGGATATGGGTGCCATGTCCACCGCTATGTGAAATGCCACGGATGCTACACCACCTTGCGCTCTGTTTTTCATATTCTACACTCCGCGTTATAGAATTGTGGAGATTAGTTGAGCTTTGGTTGGCAGCAACTTTCACGGCATTCACTGCAGTAGACATCTGTCTGTTGTTCGTCTGACGACTTAAAACCAAAGTATTTCCATATAATGGAGCCAGCTGTTCTTTTTTTGCAACAAGTTCTGTAACCTCCGGGCTGGTTGCGGGCGCCGCCATGTTGATTGAGACGACAGGCAAGGGGAGGGGAAACAAAAGCAAGGAGGCGGGGACGAGCACAGCACAGAGAAGGCAATCAAGCAAAGTGGCGAAAATTAAATATAGACATTATATCGATATGTACGATATGCCAGAATTCATATCGAGTTTAAAAAATATCTCAATATATTTTAAATATCGAGATATCGCCCACCCCTACGACCTGGTTATATTTACACACAGAGACATTTAGGTACAATATAGTAAAAGAAAACTTGTGAACACTAAAACTTGAGACATTAAAAAGCTGTTTTATTAATCTTGAACTTGCAACTATGTTAAAAATAAACTTTATATTTAAAAGACCAGCTGAAATTCTATAATTTAATTTGGTTCTAAAGAAAATATCAAAAGGTTTTGAGCTCATGATCATTTAAATAAGTGTCAACACCTTTTCACATATTGTTTAAGTATTATAGCCATAATAAATCACAGTACTTTGGAAACTTAAGTACATTTTAAGGCAAATGCTTTTGTACTTTTGCACAAGTGAAACTTTGAAGGGAGCACTTTCTTTTTACTGGAGGAATAGTTACTTAGTGTATCTCTACTTTACTGTGATGGACTAAGTAAGTCTAATTAATATTAATTGATAATCAATATTAAAACAATAAAAGGCTTGAACTACTTCAGTTGTGTGTAAATGAATCTGAAATAAATGAAAGTCTAATGTTTATCAATACATTACAAAAAATAATGGACTTTATCACAATATGCAACATTTTTTAGAAGAACCTGTATATACACATTGACGGCTACTTTAGGTTTTTTAGGAAACGGGAAATGCTCCTCAGAGAGTTGGGTCCATGTTGACATGATAGCATCACGCATTATAGTGCCCTTGTCATGTTCAAGAAATCAGTCTGAGATGATTCAAACTTTATGAAATGGAGCGTTCTTCTGCTGGAAGTAGCCTCAGAACATGGGGACACTGTGGTCGCTAAGGGATGGGCATGGTCTGTAACAATACTCAGGGAGTCTGTGACCGTGACATGATGCTCCGTTGGTAGTAATGTACCCAAGATTACCCCTACCATCCGAATGTTGCAGGAAAACCGAGGCTCATCAAATCAGGCAACATTTTTCCGAATTGTAGTCTCAGTAGCCTGTTCTTAGCTGAAGGAGCTGCTTGGCCCATCCGCCTCAACGTTGATGCTGTTTTTCAGGCTTCGATTGTAATGAGTGGTTAAGCAGAACTACCATTTCCTTTCAGCTCGAACCAGTCTGACCATTCTCTGACCTCTGGCATCAACAAGGCATTTTTTCCCATAGAACTGCTGCTTACTGGATATTTTCCCTTTTTGTGACCATTCTTTGTAAACCTTAGAGACTTGTGCAAGAAATTCCCAGTAGATCAGCAGTCTGGCACTGACAACCATGCCACAATCAAAGTCCCTTAAATCATCTTTCTTCCTCATTCTGATGCTCGCTTTGATCTGCAGCAGATCGTCTGGATCATGTCTACATGTCTAATAGGTAGAGCTTTCTTGTCATTGTCACACGCACAACAAAATTTAAAGTGCTCTCCAGTCACCATTCACTGTCTATATAGAAAAAAAATACAGTGGTACCCCGAGATACGAAAGTAATCCGTTCCTGGGTGTCGTTCAGATCTCGAACAATTCGTATCTCGAAGCAAGTTTTACATGTAAAACACCTAATGCGTGCAACAGCTCTCAGATACAACAGTATAAGTAGAGAAAAAAATGCAAACCCAGAGAAAAATCAAGTAACGTTTCTTCAATCCTTAAATCCACACATTGTTAATGTAATAAATGATAATAAAACAGAATAAAACACAAGCAAAATCTGTAATATGTACACAAATGTGAAACCTTACCTTGAGAGTGAAGCGATGTGTCGGAGGAGGAGGAACGGATGAAGAAAACATTATGGCACCACGTATGAAAGTTAACTTTCTTGAGATATTTCACGAATTACTGACACCAACACAGTTTCAAGCACGAGCTCAGACAGTACCGAGCGTGTGAGAAGGGATGGGGAGACCGCTTCACAGAGCGTTTTAAATGTTATTTCTTTTACAACACCTTGACTCTAACTTTTGTCATAGCATATTATTGGTAATCTATACATTATTGATTTAAAAGTGATTTAAAGTGTATCAGCCCCCTTTAGCACTGTCTGCAATGGGAGAATGGAGCACCAGGACCCGGAAGCGCAGCACGACATCAGACTAAACAAACGGATAATAGAGCAGAACTTTTTGGTGTTTTTTGTATCTTGGAATTTATTTATTTTTTTGTATCTCGGAGCAAAATATTTCCCACGAGACCTTTCGTAACTCGAAGCATTCGTATCTCGAGGTCCCACTGTACTTTCTACTGCAGCACGGTAGAAAGACGCCAGAAGTGTCCGTATGATGTTATTCCTCCTAAGTGCCCTTCTTCGGGCACAATCAGTTGGACGGTGTACCTAATAAAGTGGCCAGTGAGTGTATAAATACGTTTTATTGCTCTTTAAAGAGTTTTTCTTCACTTTTTTCAACTTATTATTAGGGAAGCTCTTTTTTAAATGATATATTTCTATTTTTAGTTTCTTTTGGGATTTATGTCCCAGCCCTTCGCAGTTTGCATTCTGTACCACTTTCTTTTAATTAAAGATGATTGTGTTCCTAATCTCTGGTGTTCTGCTTCTTCTTAGCTTGACACCGAGTAAATTAGATTACCATGTCTGCGCATAGAAGCTAAAATGTGATTGAACCAAATAAAATTCAGACACCTACTGGAAGCTGTGAAGAAATGTTTTGGTCTGTAGGGAATAAATGAATTTCATTCCTCAAATATTTGGAATACCAATGAGCTATTTGGTTGCCATTTGCTCGTAACGTTTCAAAATGCCTTTTTTAAAACTTGATTTTAAAATTGATTACAATAGCAAGTATTCCAAATGTGCATTGCTCCAATTTAAGTAACTTATTTAAATGTTTTGTTAGTGTTATAATCAAAAGATTGTTATATGCTACATGAGTTTTTTTAAAGCAAAAAATTAGCAAGAACATGCTAAAAAGCCATGCAATGTCTGCAAATTCATTTATTTACCAAATAAGTGCGTTTTTACATTAAATTAATTAAGATAAGATCAGATAATTCTTTATTAATCCTGAAGGAAATTATTTTTCCAGTGACTGCTTATTTAAAAAATATAAATATACAAATACAGAGAAGAAATTTTGAAAAATAAATATAAAATACAATGTACTATAAAACTAGGATGTATTATAAAGACAGACATACAATAGAATAAATAAAATATATAGAAAACTAACAACTATCGACTTAATCTCTGAAATAATTGGAGTAACAGGATAGTATTTTTTTAAACAATGCTCCGAGACACCATCACAAAATCATCAAATATGTAAAGAAATAATTGAGATAACTCTTTCCATGGCCTTCTAAAGATCCAAGTGATGCAACTATCTGCGGAAAACCTGACTGATGAACATATCGCAGTTTTTCAGGAGGGGGATGGGTAACAGGAATGAGTAAAAAGCTGAGGACATGAATAAATGTTTTTTTTTTTTATTTAAGAAAGTATAGATATTTGAGTAAATAAATGAATTTGATCTTAATCATTATAATTTATGGTGAAGTGTAGCTAGGGATAAGCAATCAATTGCTGCATCATTGCTGCAGTGATGTCTTTGTCTATAAAACAATATTGAACTAACTAGAATAATTAAAACGCGACCCTTTTGGAGAGTTCAGATGAAGAAATGGGACAATTATAGGTTGAAATTTCATTAAAGGGTCAAGTACCTTTTTAAAACGGACTTTTTCAGAGCGTACTGAATAAAAGATAGCTGTTATTAATCCTTGGCCCTAAAGCTCACAGCAATCAAACGCTTGACTGACATTTGAGGCGCTATAATTTGCACCGAGATTTATTCCAAATCAGTCCCTCGCTTGATCCGTCAAAGGTCAAACCCAAATCGGTGTCTCCTCTCTCTCTTATGATGATTTAGGTGCAGTGATTATTGTTCCTTGGAATTCGTGTCAAATCATTAAAACCTTCCAGGGTACACTGTACGTACTGCTGATTCGTCCTTGAGCTGAAAATAATGAATGTGCTCAGTCTCATCGTTCTCATTGTGAGGACGCGCAGCCCTAATGGAACATCCAGATATGGAAAAATAGAAATGCTGCCTCTACATTCGCATGAGTATTGTTATGCAAGGAAAGGCCAGTTTTGCAGTAATGAGCTTTAACTCACATGGTTTGCCATATAATGAGCGTATTAACCAAATTATTTATCGATATACAGTCACTTTACATGATGATATACCGTATTTTTCACCATTTAAGACACACTGGTATATAAGACGAACCTAATTTTAAATGAGGAAGATCTAAAAAAAAAGATTTTGAACCAAATACTGTAGTAAAATATTTTATATCAATTGTGTAAAAGTTGACAGCCAAACATGTAACATGAACAGTCAGTAAACAGTAAAAGTAACAAAAAAAGGCACTAATGTTTCATACCTGCTCCTTACGATCCACGCTATGGTAGGATCGACGAGCAGAGATGGGTGTCAGCGCGTACCGTGGGGTGTACAACTACAAATATGGCCGACGGCTCCGGAGTGTGACGGGAATTTTCCTATATAATACTACCATCTAGTGGTCATTTAGATAAATTTAGTTTGAGAAACTTTTAAGAGCACCCATCATACTTCAGTCCCGCCCTTCTTCCGGCACTTGTCTTACTTTGAGAGGCTCGAGGTTCTTCCAATGCGGATAACTCGTGTGTAGGAAATGCGTTGAGACTGCTAAATCTTTACAATAAATAGCCGCATTTGCTGTGTTCTCTCTCAAAAGTTCTCCAGTGTTTATTATCAATTGAGAAGGTATATTTTTACCATAACTGGAGCTACGCAGAAGCCGCGGCCTCTCTTACACCTCAGCTACGGCCGTGACCGCCCTCCGCTCCGCGGCGCTCTGCATTCGCCGTATAAGACGCACATACTTTTCCCCCTCAGTTTTGGGGAAGAAAAAGTGCGTCTTATACGGCGAAAAATACGGTATTCTTACAGTTTTTCATAAGCATGCAGCATTCAGAAATGACTGAAATGTCAGATTGGTCCCAACAGGAAATCGGAATCTAAGCAAAGCTGAAAAAGCTTAAAGGTGTCACGTTTAGCCTTTAGGTGGCGTTAAATACAGTTTATTAAACGTCTATCTGGAGCCACACCCAGTTCAATCATTCCATCAACCCTCTTCTATAAAAGCTGTTCCTTCCTCTTTTTCCATGACTCAGTCCGAATTAGCTTCATCGCTCCCACCTACCTCCCCTTCACCTCTCATGGGGGTGTACTCGGACGCATACGAGCAAGGCAGCAACTCTGCACATTCGTTGTAGATCGAATCACAAATCAAACCATGGATTTTTTCGAACAAAATTGAGTTTGTTTCTGGTTTTATTCACACCATTAATGAAGCCACATGAGTCGAGGTTACATCAAGCCCCGATTTCCTTCCCCCGCACACTTTCTCTCATGATATGGGGAAACAAACTCAGAGATTCGTACAGAGGGAAAGGCAGGGCTAGCGACACACAAATGTGTAACATTGATAACTGAAGTTGGTAAACCACGAAGACACCGGCTCATCATTAGACGCAACCGTGTTGAACAGACCGTTTCTTGGGTCTGAAAACATTCAGGCCTGACACTAGACCCGATTCCTTTCTGTCTCTCAAAGCGTCTCTGGCTCAATCCAGGCAGCGTCGTGCAAACACAAGAGCAGACGCTCCACACAATCCTTCTTTTTGATAACTTTTCCTTATTGTTGAAGTTGCTCGTAATTAATCACTCTCACATCTACCGTGAGCCTCAGACAGTAACTTTGCATGCAAGTCATGAATATGCAAATCAGTAACCACTAGTTGAGTAACTGGGGAGTAGTTACGAAGTTTAACGAAAATCTCAGCAGAGTTTTGGAATGAGCCTGGGCTAGAAAATGATTGAATGTGATTTTAATTTAAAATGGAGGTGTTTTGAGTAAAAGAATCATATTTTCCGTAGAATTTGACCAATGTGAACAACATTATTAAAAATAAAATATTGTTAGATTATTTAGATGATTCATTTGTTAGATTATTGGACTTGGGTTTTCATTCGTTGTCAGCTACAATCACCAAAATTAAAACAATTAATTAAAAGAATTGGCATTAATGAAATAAACCAAGTGTTTCATGATGTTGTCATCACATGACCAGCACCTCTGTATCTGTGGTGAAAATAAATATCTTCCATATATAGAGCAAGTATTTGGTTCCTATTGAACATTGTGTCTGCTTCTCTCTTTAACCGTAGCTCTCTGTTTCTCTTCCAGTGGTTGTTTTGTTTGTTCAAGGAATTGGCACCAAAGAATGGAGAGAGGTCAGTATAATTTTCTTGTACAGCATGTTGTGTTCTTTTTAGAAGCAGATTTATCAGTCAACCGTCTGCGTTCATAAACTGAAGAGCATTAATTTGTGCATTTCCATGGTCTATTTATTTTTGTGGGTGCTTTAGCTCAGTCATTACTTAACTATCTCAGTGTTTTCTCAGATTGCTGCTTAAATGGCAGTAAATGTCCTTCTAAAAACAAGAGAAAAAGCACTTTAAGGTAGCTAAAATGTGATGAAATCAATTACTTTGTCTTGGTAAGAATCATTGATTTAAAAGGTAAATCTTTATTAGTATAGCTTTATTCAATACATTTTGCATTTATACAAAAAGACCTGGGGTTTGTCTGGAGGATCTGATTAATCAGGTGCATCAAGAAATGGTAAAAATCATATTTGATTTGCTTCAATATTCATAATAATTGAGAGAGATGCAGTTTTTTGTTCTTTTTACTTCACAGTGTAATGTTTTAACTTTTTACATTAAGGATTTATTACTATTGTACTGTTGACTTTGGTAAACATCAGAGATGTGGATTTGAGTCAAACAACTTGAGACTTTGATGACTTGATTTGATGACTTGAGACTCGACTTGACAATATTAAAAAAGCTGTACGACTCGACTTGGATTTGACCACTTTGACTTGAAGAGACTTGATAAAATCATATGTGCTCTGTGGGTAACCAAAACCAAACGTTTATTGTGTTCACATGAGCCCATAATCAATTTTTCTAAAGACGCAATGCACACTGTAATGAAGTCCTGGTTTGTCTGTTTTTTTTTTCAAACCGTGATAAACGCCACTTGAGTTTTTTTTCTAAAAACACAACGACCGTTTAAACCAAGCACAGCACAAAGAAGATGAAGTGCTGAGGAGGTGGAAAAGGCTGGTTGCTAACTGCAGCAAAAGTTTTAAATATTTTTATAATCATTTCATGAAGACAGAACAGAATCAGGCCATTTTCCAGCTGATCACGGTCAATAAAGTCCAGCAGAGACTTGCCAATTGCGAGGCGAAAGGAGAGACTGTGGGACCTGCCTCACTTCACCGGTCAGTGGAAAATAACACGCTGCAGTGGGTCCAATATCTACGTGTGGGTTCTGACACGGTTTAACCGATATATTCTGGAACCAGCCGCTTGATTCAATTTCGATGTTTGTTTTTGTATTTTGAACATTTGCCCTTGATAGCGTTTTGTGGAAAAAGGGCCATGCAGTTTGGGAAAAAAAAAAATCTTTAAATATTAAAATCTGGATTTGAAATTTGAAATTTCAGATGTTTGCCACTTTTGTGCTAACGAAAACCCAAAATGGAGTTATTAAGTTTCTGAATATATCTTATTCATTTTCCAACCCGCTTATTTGGAGTCACGGGGGTCTGCCGGTGCCTCCAGCGCACATTGGGTGAGAGGCGGGGGTACACCCTTGACAGGTCGCCCGTCCATCGCAGGGCAACACACACTCACACATTCACACCAAATGGGATTTTAGATTATTCAATTAACCACATGTTTTTGGGGATTGTGTGGGAAACCGGAGTACCCATCGGAAACCCGAGCAAGCACCGGGAGAACATGCAAACTCCTTCCAGGAAGGTCAGCCTAGAAACGACAACAACTGGAAGGCAACCCATTGCCCTACCGTGACGCCACTACTATGGAAAATACCTCTTTCAATTCTGTCGATTAAAAATGTGTTAATTTGGTTTGTATATTTGCAACCCATTCTTACATTCTAGATGTGTTGAAATGTGCGTGCTTTATTGTGTTTAAATGTAAGAAGATATAAGAAAATCTCCTTCAAAAATCATTGGCCAGATAGAAACCAACATCAGTCTAGAGTTGATACCCCGAGGGTTAGTTATAATCCTCTTCAATGAGCACTTCATTCAGCGCTTTGGGCTTCCTAATTAAAGTTATTTATAATTTAAAATATAAGTTAAAGTATATAATTCTTGTATTAAAAAAAGGATTAGAAAAAAATAGGGGGAAACTAATTACAAATTTCACAATTGTTTTCTTGAAACCAGAAAAGAACAATAATGTAAGTACTTTATTTAAAAACAAAGTGTTATCAACGGAGTACATTAATGACCAATCAGCATTTGAGCTCAATCTGCTCTCTAATGATATTTTTATATTTAAAGGTACTTTTCAAATCTAGGTTCGATGATGTATCTTAAAAGGAGAAATTGGAGTTTATAAGGTTTTATTTTTTGCATGGCATCAGTTAATATTTGGAATGGTAACATGACAAACTGCTGTAAAGTATAAAATGCTAAAAAGAATTCACTGAATACTCTTCAAGTTCTAGTTTTCTAAACATTTCCAGGTGAGATTTGAGGCTGTCTGAGATCCAGTGGGCTCCACCAGATTCTCATTCAGAAGATTTCACCATTACGATGTAACTCTGATAGATACAGATCAAAGATTTTGCTGATACCTCTGAGTTCTTATCAGATTTTCTGACAAAACAAAGCTTTCTAGCATCTGAAACACCCCCTACACTGGTAGATATGCTAACAGATGCCGGGGTCACTTGCTCACACATGTACAAGGATATTTTTGGCAGGGTATGTAAATATGTTTTTGCTTGGGGTGAAGGAAATCTGGCTTAGGATCAGTGAGATGGAAGATTAAACAAAGCAAACCATGAGAAACCTTCTGCTGTATAAAGAGCTTAGGAGAATGCCGTCACAAATTGTCATCACAACATGATTGGTACAAAAAAAGAGATGCAGCTACTGAATCCACTTGGAGGAAATGATGTCAGACGTATCATAGACTCTATGCTCCAACTGTTAACAGTGATCACCAGAGACTACAATTAGCAATATCAAGAAGCATCTGAGTAATCAGTACACTTCTATGCTGCTTTCTATACACTCTATTGCTCGCCATCTTGCAGAATTGATCGATGTGTTAGAAAATTAGCATTGGTTCACTCTTTTTTTTCAAACGCACACCCTGCCATCACATTAGTTGAAGGCTGACCACGCCCCTTTTCCTTGGCTTTATCAAACATGAAGAGTGAACGCATCCAGTTGAGTCTCAGGAGTTTGCTGACACTTCTCGACTTTGTAAATTTTGGGGAGGGGGAGAGGGAAGTAAGAAATAAGAAGTTTAAATGCCCTAAAACAGGAAATGACCGATGCTCTCCAGCAGTCCAGTGTGTCATCTTTACAGTGTTACAAAGTCATTTAAAGTGATGCAGTCTATGGGTTGATCTCAATGCTCTTCAGATACGGTCGGCACCAATAGAGAACAGGTTTTCTCCACCGCTGATGTTGACCTGGGGCAGATCTTTACAGTTTTTTTTATGTTGACATCTTGAATATCACGAAATCATGACGTAAGCACCAGAAGCTGGGGAACTCAACCGTCCTGGGCAAACCTCCAAGTAAGAGTCGAAAAAACCCCATAGATTGCTTTTGATAATTAAGGGAATGCAGCGAGCACTTTGAACTTCTCCAGAGATATCTCGCTCTCCAGATGGTATCATGAAATATTCACTGTACTTTTACATAGCTGCCTCCTATCTGGACCAGTGGCTTTCTCCTCATGCATATCACCACTCAAGGGCCCACTCACATCGCAAGCTGCTCCAAAAGCATAGCAACGGCATCCTGAACATCCCTTAAACAGATAATGCAGCGAGCTTTAGTCAAGGGCTGATGGGCTCCTGGAAGTTCTCCTGGAGCAGATAATGGAAAGCGTGGATGCTAAGTTGATAGGTGGGATTATGTGTCTGGGGTGTCGAGAACATGATCTTGGGTCTGAATCGAAGTTCAGAATCAATAGTTCATTACTTTGAGCCGTCAGTGAGCTCCAGTGAGGACTCGAGGCCCTATGGGAATTACTGTCTGATTGCTTGAGGGATGTGTATGCTGGCAGGAAGCAGTGAAAGCTCACACTGAGCTGCTATTCCTGCCCCACCATCACGCTGAGCTCAAGCTGCTGTTGAGTCGACCAAGATGACGGAAGTCTGAGGGCTGTTTTTTGGTTTCTGATCTTTGACATTTTACCGGTTTGTTCTGTGATTGGGTTCACGCGCTGAAAAGGGAATAAGATTAACATGGAAAATATAATCGTAAACAAATACTCCTCTCCACAGGTTCCTCAACCACGGATTCCCATGACTCCTGGCGTGCGTTCATGTTGTGTGTTTGTTGTGACAAAACTGCATTGCTCTAGCTGCCATTGCTGTCAAAACAAAGTGGAAGTGCTTGTCGTGAAGAGTTACCGTAGGGTCGGAAGTCACCAACTTTCTTCAATCACTACAATCCTACAAAATGTATGTGGTCTTCAGATAAGCACAACGGAGCGCTTCATAGCTTGGGTTTCCATGACCGAGCAGCTGCATGGCCACAACTACCTCAATGTAATACGGCACGCGATTATTATTATTATTTTAAATGAGAATACATCCATAAATAAAAAAAAATCTATTGCATAATTGTAATTATTTTACATTTAATTGTGTAATATTACACTGGTCTCGACTGGGTCTTGGTCTTGATACTCTCTAGTCTGAGCTGGGTCTTGGTCTTGATACTCGCTGGCCTGGTTCTTGACAATCTCTGGTCTTAATATTGGTCTTGATACTCTACATTCTACTGTGTTTTGGTCTTGATTCTTCCAGTCTCATCTTGGCCTTGGTATTAAATGCTCTCTGGTCTGGTCTAGGTTTTGGTGTAGATGCTCTACAGACTTGTCATGGTCTTCATTTTGATACTTACTGTAATTTAGTCTTGATACTCCTTGATCTGAGCTGGCTCTTGGTCTTTACTGGGTCTGATCTAGAGCTTAATCACCTTTACTCTCTGGGCTTGAATGCGTTTGGTCTTTGTTCTCCATTCTCAGCTGATTCTTAGTCTTGATTCTTCCAAAAGGATCTGGGCTGGGTTTTTGTGTTAATACTCTACAGTCTCATTCATGTCTCGGTCTTGGGTCTCTCTGGTCTGGTCTAGGTTTTGGTGTTGATTCTTGCCATTCTCAGCCAAGTCTTAGTCTTGACACTCTCTGGTCTTTACAGCATTTTAGTTTTGATAATCTCTGGTCTAGGATGGGTCTTGGAAAGGTCTTGGTCTTGATACTTCCTGATTTCATACTCTCTAGGCTGTGCTGGATCTTGGTCTTGATACTAGCTGGCCTTGTCTGGGTCTTGGTCTTGACAATCTCTGGTTTAAATCTTGGTCTTGATACTCTGTAGTCTGAGCTGGGTCTTGGTCTTGATATTCTCCGATCTGGTCTAGGTTTTGATGTTGATTCTTGCCATTCTCAGCAAAGTCTTAATCTTGGCACTCTCTGGTCTCGACAGCGTTTTAGTCTTGATACTCTCTGGTCTAGGATGGGTCTTGGCAAGGTCTTGATACTTCCTGATTTCATCTGGGTATTGATACTCTCTGAATTTGTCTGGATCAAGATCTCTGGTCTCTACTGGGTCTTGTTCTTGACAATCTCTGGTTTAAGTCTTGGTCTTGATACTCTGTAGTCTGAGCTGGGTCTTGGTCTTGAAATTCTCCGGTCTGGTCTAGGTTTTGGTGTTGATTCTTGCCATTCTCAGCAAAGTCTTAATCTTGGCACTCTCTGGTCTAGGATGGGTCTTGGCAAGGTCTTGATACTTCCTGATTTCATCTGGCTATTGATACTCTCTGAATTTGTCTGGATCAAGATCTCTGGTCTCTACTGGGTCTTGTTCTTGACAATCTCTGGTTTAAGTCTTGGTGTTGATACTCTGTAGTCTGAGCTGGGTCTTGGTCTTGAAATTCTCCAGTCTGGTCTAGGTTTTGGTGTTGATTCTTGCCATTCTCAGCAAAGTCTTAATCTTGGCACTCTCTGGTCTAGGATGGGTCTTGGCAAGGTCTTGATACTTCCTGATTTCATCTTGGTATTGATACTCTCTGAATTTGTCTGGATCAAGGTCTCTGGTCTCGACTGGGTCTTTTTCTTGACACTCTGTGGACTGGGTTTTGGTCTTGATGCTCTTTGGTCTCTACTCTTTTTTGATCTTGATTCTCTTCCTCCTGGGCTGGGTCTTAGTCTTGATTCTTCCAGTCTCATCTGGGTCTTGGACTTGATACTCCCCAGTCTTGTTCGGGTCTTGACCTTGGATACTATCTGGTCTCTACGGGATCTTGATCTTCATACTCTCCATACACTTCACAGTGTTTAGGATTTAGTGTTTTGCTGGTCTTGGCCAGGTCTTGGTCTACATATCTTGGTCTACATAACTCTCCAGTCTTGTCTTGGTGATAATACTCTCCAAGTGTGAACAGATTTTGTTCATGGTGCTATCTATGCATCTTGCTTGTGCTGGTTGACCCATATATAATCACGAAGAGTGTTTAAAGGGTTTATTATGATGATATGGTCCTGTAGATCATAAACTTGACATTATTATATTTTATCTAGTTTGGGCGAACAGAAGTGATCGACAACACCCTGAATCCAGACTTTGTGAGGAAGTTCGTCTTGGATTTCTTCTTCGAAGAAAAGCAGAACCTTCGGTTTGATGTGTAAGTTGTCTCAACATTTTTTAAAAATACATTTCAGACATTGTAGACTACTTTTCTGACCTATCAAGCTTTTCTGATAGGTATAATGTGGACTCCAGAAGCTCAAACATCTCCAAACATGTAAGCCCCCTTTAGTGGTGTTCTCTGAAGAGTAAGGAATCAAAACAAAGCCTTAACGTTTTATCGTTGAATTTCTGTCTTTAATGCTCCAATGGACTGGAATGACAGAAGGTACAAGTTGTGAATGAATTCATCCCTTGCTCCTTTCAGTCATTTAAAAATCGTTTCATGTTCAAAGCCTTTTACGTCCTTAAAACTGCATGAAAGCGTGTGTTCAAGTTCTCATCTTGTGTCTTTGAGTTGTTTTTCTTTTTTGTTTGCATTTCCATGTCATTGATTCACCCCTTCCATTGCGTAGAGTTTCATCAGCCAGGCCTCAACAGTCTTTATACTCAGTGACATACAGTACGGAAGGTGAGTCCTCATGGCGCCTTTCTGAGATTCAGGCCGGACTGTCACTGTTGATTTGTGCCCGTGGAGCATGAAACCCACTGAAATCTGAGTTACCTTCACTGGTTTGTCTCCCGCAGTCCTTCTTCGGCCAGACTTTCTGCACTCTTGGAGAGATTATTGGGTCCTCTGGGTCAAGAATGGAGCGGGTGCTTTCGTAAGTCTTTGATTTTTCTCACCCTTGATACGATGTGAAATAAAAACAGAAGCAGCACCATGGAAACAGTTCTTTAAAAACTCTTTCAGGCCGTAGATTCAACCACACGGATAACAGTTATCCAGCCCACATGCCTCAACTGAGCTCATTTATGCTGCAAGTGCTCTCACCATGATTATGAGAAAAAAGGCGTGTGATGAATTAGTCTTATTCAAGCAGCTCGTAGTTCAAATATTTTAACATCTCAAAAATTGATGCTTTTAAACCATCTTTGAGATGTTTCTTTTGTAGATCAGCCCAGGGGTATTGTTACCAAAGATTCCTTTCACCAGTGAGGGTTCCAAATTCTCTCATTTTTAGGCCTACACTGAATCTATGGCTGCAGATCTCCAAAAGTTGTAGATACTGTCATTCTTTTTTCACGCAAACGCAGCCCATGCATGACACATTGAATAGAAAGCTGTAAGATACATCATGTTGAACCTTCAAAGTAACTTTAAAGTGTCACAGCACCACTGAGACACAGCAGGGTGCTTTCACAGCTCACTTTCAAAACACCCATGGAATAGGGGTGTGGTCAGCTGTGAATTAATGAGAGAGCAGGAGGCAGGGTTTGCATTAAAAGAGGAGTGAATAAAACTCTGTGTCATTTATTTCTGCAATATGGAGAATGACTAAAAGTGTTTAGAGAGCAGCGTAGAAGTGCAAAATTGATCAGATGCTCATTGACTTTGTTAAATACAGTCTCTGGGGATCATTGTTAACAGTTGGAGCACACAGCCGCCGATTTTGTGGTCTCAGCAGGGTGCTTTCACACCTCAGTTTGGAAAAACCCAGGAGTGAATAAAAGAGAGGTAAATAAAACACTGTGTCATTAACTTCTGCAACATGCAGAATGAATGAAAGTGTTTAGAGAGCAGCGTAGAAGTGGAGAATTGCTCAGTTGCTTATTTATGTTCATTTCAGTCTCTGGTGATCATTGTTAATAGTGGGAGCATTGTCTGGGCATTTTTTAACTACTTTACAATTTGCTCTGATAAATTAGCTTAAAACAGTTTTTGTGGCAATGGTTTATATATTTTTTAGTATATCCCTAGCTTCTTTTTTATTTGTTTTCATTACATAACACAAAATACACAACAGTTATAACATAAAAACATAAAATATTAAAGTATTAAATGTTGTCATTTTTTCACAGCAGAAATTTAAAAAATTGAGAACTAACTGTTTTATAACAAAAAATGTTAAAGTATTGAGACAAAAAACCTCTCTTAAAATGTATAAACTGTTCCAAGCACTTTTTGTTTCTTTGTGCCAGAATTTTCAAAAGCACAAGCCATATCACAGATCTTGTGCTTCCAAAGATTATCCCTTGTTTTCACCACTAGATGGCGCTGAAGGCACCGATTGTGGTCTGTAAAATGAAAATGAAAAATGTTTTTTTACATTTATGCATTTGGCAGACGTTTTTATCCAAAGTGATTTACATTTGAATGAATGAACACATTTTTTTCAGTTCCTGCTTTCCCTGGGGTTTGAACCCACAACCTTTGCATTGTTAGCGCAATGTTCTACCAATTGAGCCACAGGAAAGCTACTCTAATCATTTCTCACGTTTTGATTTGACTTTTAAATGTTCTTTAAAACACAAAATTTTATTAACCTTTTAAAAAACTAATAACCTTTTTGAAACCTATACATTATAGTTGAAATCAAAATTAACCAATTGTTTGGTTGCGTCATTCCTATTTTTAAAAAATTCTAAACAGGTGCAGTGATTGCACTAGTGCAGGGGTACTCATTACGTCAATCGCGGCGTGAAATTGAAACAATATCAGCCGATCATCCATCCCCTGTCACAGTTCAGTAAAGATAGCTGCAGATTCACGGATTCGGTTTTCTCTGATCAATAGCTCGAGACCAGAATGTTCTTAGTAAACAAATAATACCTATTTTTAATCTGTGTTATGTAGCGGACAAACTACAAAACGTTTTTTTATCAAAACATGTTTCCCTCGGCATTCGCAGAAACACATTACCGTCTATGAGCAACCCGCTGACATGGAATCGCTTAGGGACCGTCTGCAAATGACCAGATCCAAAATATGTTTTACCCAGAATATGCTTCATAACTTCATTCTAAATTGCTCTATTACAACCAAAATCAAGCAACACGCCACTCCTCACCTGTATATTGTACTGCACGACTCAGTTTCAATAAAAAAATTGTAAATATTTATTAAAGCATCATTTTTATTCTTGAATATTTGGATAAAGCTCCCATAAAAATCACTCTATTACCACCCATTTCAGGTCACACACAACTGTTCTAATGCTTAACCTACTACAACACTCATTTTGCCAAAATTGAGACAAAAGCTAGTGCTAAGCTAATCAGCGTATTACGTCCGGTTTTTAGCCCATGCTTAAGTTTATGGTCACCAGAATGAGTGAAGGAGCTGGACCAAGTAAATCATTAGGTCCTACATGAAAATCATTAAGTCCAAATAGCGTTCCACAATGACTGATGAACATTTGGAAGTGTGCTTGAGGCTTGCTGTCAGCAGCCTCTGTCCGGACTATGCATCCCTGGCTGATTCAATTCAGTGCAAGTCATCAAATTAAACTCAGGTTATTATAAAAAATGTAAATAATTAATTATTACCGTATGTGTGTTTTGTCAATTCTTAATAAAGTTGAAAATAATTGTTTGTTGATTGATGTTTTACATTTTTCTAGCGAGTAGATCCCTTTGACTTGGTCATTTCAAAAGTAGCTCGCAAGCTGAAAAATTGCATGCAGAAAACCACTGCACTAGTGCATGCAGAGACTTCTAAGGATTTAAACTTCTCTTTTCTCTCTGAGCTTTTTGAAACCTTTCTCTTTTTGTCTCGACTTGTCTTGTTCTCCACTGTGTTGGGCTCTTTAAACGCTCTCACTGCAGTTCTTGACTCCTGAAGCCCCTTTGATAAACGTGCCTCCATTCTCCTGATCTCCTTTTTTATTCTTCTCATGTTGCTTTGCAAGATACTATCCTCAGGTTAATCTAAAAATGCTTAGCTAGGCTAATTATTTAATTAAGTCATTTAATTCATTAATATATGTATTTTTTATTTTAACAACTTAAAGAAATCAGAATATAGGAAAAATAGAAAGTGTAGGAATAAAAATAGGAAAAATGTCAAAATACCCTATTGCTCTGATTTACTTAAATATGCAATAATTTTGTATTCAGTTTTTTTTGTATGCATCTTTAAGTGGAATTACCATAAAATTGAGTCAAAGCTTTGTTTTCCAAACCACTTGTTAGATCTTAAATTAAAGTTAAGAACCTTCTTTTCCCCTCGTTTGCGCTTACAGCCAGTCAACCATAAAAACGTCCAGATTAAAAAAAAATATATCAAATGCAGATTCTATCTGAACAGGAAAATCATAAATAATGCTAAAAAATTGCAAAATGTAACGTTTCTCACCCATTTGATTTAAGGCTTCTGCTTTGGATGGTTAGAAGCTTGGTTTGGGCAAAGGGAAAGCACTCTGGATCTGATCTCTGTGGCATTTTTGAACACTAAGATGCAGGCTGCTTCTGTCCAGACTATCTGGGTCACATCGATGATCTATTTCAGTTGCACAAAATAGAATGTCTGGATGATGCCTTCAGAGGGATTCGCACTTGCATTTGAAATCACTGAAGAACCACATGCATTTTTCATTAGTTATTTTTACACAGTCATGTGATTTCATTAAATTACATGCAAGTTTCATAAGCCACGGCTTTAAATGTCGTTTTTAGATGATGATATAAAAAGAATATAAATTAAAGAAACCATTCATATTTTAGTGGTTGGGCTTAAAATAGCAAAAGCGAACGACTTATGCATTAAAAACAGAGGAATGCCCGTTTTCCAATTATAACTTTCTGAAAACAGTTTCTGTGTTTGCCAACAGTGACGTGAAGCTGCTAATGAGGTCACATGAGAAATGTCTGTATTTCAAGAAGGACTCAGTGATCAGAAGATTAGTTTTGCATAATTGCCATTTATTTATGTTTAGACAAATTTTCTTTTTACCAAAAATCTCATTTTTAAGAGTATCTTTGTTTTTGTGGACCACAAATTTAAGGGTTTGCAAACCTTTCACAGCATCTTGTGTATTAACAAACTGGTTGTTTAATTTGTTCATTCATTCATTTTCTGTACCCCCTTAATCTCCCAGGTTCACATGGTTCTTCTAGTTCTCCAGAGAACACTGGGCGAAAGGCAGGGTACACTGTAGACAGGTCACCAGGTGCTATGGTAAGCAGTCTGGTTGCAATGGATTGGTCAGTGACATCATATAAAGTTCCCCATGTCACTTTGAGTGAAATAAATCCACCCCCATGTCCCTATGATTTTCCTAAGCTGAGATAGAGAGATGTGAAATCAGTTGCTAGGGTAAACAGTTTGGTTGCTAGGGAGGGGAAAAATGTAAGTTTTTACTATGATCAACATAAACAAACCTAGGATGTTTCATCTAGCAGATATTTTTGATGCCCTTTCACATTCATCCTCAATGCGTCATGTAAACAAGCGTATCAGCTTTTTTCAGAATTCATGTAATAACAGCAGTCTGTCGGATCTAAAACAGTCTAAACTAGATGGCTAAAGTTTGTACACAAGCTTTGATGTTGGCTTCTAAAAGTATTTTTAAAAATGGTCTTAACATAATATAAACCAACCGGACACTATCTCTTTATAATTTTCCTAAGCTGAGATACCAATATGGCAAATTGGTTGCTATGGTAAGCAGTCTGGTTGCTATGGAGGGGTCGTCTTATATTCCCCATGTTTCTCATGGGTGAAATAAATCAACCCCCATGTCTCTATGATTTTCCTACGCTGAGAGATGTAAAATCAGTTGCTAGGGTAAACAGTTTGTTTGCTAGGAAGTGATGTCATAAAAATGTTAGCACTATCAAAATAAACATAAACAAAACCTAATTTATGTATGATGCTTTTTCCGATTTGTTTTCAATGGCCATTATATCAATGGTAAAAATATAACTCCTTCTAGAGTCTGGGGTTCAAATACTTGTGCACAATGGTCGGTATGTTCTTACACAAACTGATAACCTCCACAAGTGTGGTCGGTTTGAAGTTTCTAGGTGTTTCTCAGTTTGTGTTACAGCTTGGCAAAGTTTGACCTTTGAAGTTTGACCTTTCTTTGACATTAGAAGTCAATGGGAAATTTCCCAGCGTTCTCCGCAATTTCCCAGAATGTCTTTAATGGTAACAATCTGAAAAGGTATAGCATCCCGAGGTTGACCAGTTTGGATGTCAAGGCAAAGTTTGGTGGTGGTAGCTCGAACCGTCTAGGAGGAGATGCATTACGATACGAATAACAAGCCAATGTAATTAAAGTTCCCGTAACTGCAGGCTGCATAATTAAACAGGTCATGTGTTAGACGTTCTGTCACCTTTCTGCTCGTACATTTTGTTTCACAGCCTGCCAGACAGAAAACCCATCCGATGGCAACACGGCATGGGGCAAAAAGCAGTAAATGTTCCGTCTCCTTGTGGCCTTTGTGTCACGCGCGCTGTAAGGATTAAGAAAGAGCTTGGCGGCGATAGGCATATTTTAGTAGGTCAGCCCGTCTCTCTAAAGAGCTAGTGGGCAGATACTGTAACACACTGGGGTGGAAGTGTGGAGGAAGAGGTACTACTCTATTACCTGCTGGTTTCTATGGCAACCCACCAAGACTAGTGGCTTTTCAATTACATAGCAGTGCATTTGGGCAAATACATCTAATTCCCTTCTGTTTTTGCAAGATAAGGCCAGGGAGTCCTGAGGACAAGAGATGCCACCGGATGGGGAGCTTCCGCAGCACATTCGGGGCCCCTTTAGGTTTGATTTGGCTCCAGCCTCATTTCCACATGAGGGGGTGGATTTATGGATTGAAGAGAGCTGTATATTGTCAGGCTGAGCAAAAGTATTTTTAGACAGACCTGGTTTCAGCCCAGAGATGAAAGAATGCTCCGCGATATGACGAGTCGCTTTAAATTGATAACGAATGCCAGTGAAAACATTTGGAATGGCTTCAGAGTCTGTCTACTCCATCAGAAAGTGGGTAATATGTCATTCGTCACCGCTGAAAAACAAATCACCTAATGTTACGCCCGTGTGTTTTATAGAAAGACTCGATCAATCTATTTCATACATAATTCGCAAGTTCACTCGGTACCCCCTGACACTGACACACACACACACACGTGCGCACACAGGCAAACTGAGCTTCTAATTAGCTGAAAACATAGCATGACATTTTCGGTGAATTCCCTCCGTGTTGGAGACATTCATCATGGTAACAGCACTGTCACTGGTTTGTACTGAGATGTATGAGGGTGAAGTGTGTCCAGATAAACTGGAAAACACACTGCGGGCAGTCTGCCGATGACTATCACATCAGTAAGTGGAGAATGGATTTCCATCTTCCTTTCAAGAAAAGCAGTATACAGTTTTGCTCACAAATTTAAACACCCTGGCAATTTTTCGGATTTTGGCCAGTTTTCTGAAAAAAATAAAGATAACGCAAAAGCATTTTCCCCACTCATAGTTAGTGGTTACGTGAAGCCATTAATTGTCAAACTTTCATAAGACCCTTATTTTACACACCCCAGTGATTTTGGCCTGATAACTCGCACAAAAAGTGACACAAAAGGGTTTGAGCAGCTGGTGAAGGTAATCATCCTCACCTCGACCTGTTTGTTTGGAATCAATGTTTTCTGAGTTTCTGGCTCCTGATAGACCCTTGCCTCTTTCATCCAGTGATGTGCCGACATTTCTGAGTGAAGGGGATATATGGAAAAAGATAGTTGAACTGTATAAACAGGAAAGAGACTCCAAGGAACTGCGAAAATCAGCAGTGTTCAGGTGAAACCAACAGATATTTCTGCTACAACTGCCAGAAAAACTTTAAGGGACGCAAAGAAAATCCCAGAAATTAAAAAAAAAAATTTTTGCGCGGCTGTTTAAGGAGCACAATAATTAGATGCTTGAGGAAAAGGGGTTTAAAGGGTTGAGTTGCCAGAAAAAATCCTTTATGCATAAATGCCATAAAGTTGCTGCTTTGACGAGCCAAATGGTGTGATGAGCGTTGCCAGGTGCAACTCCTTAGCCCTCGAAGGCCCAGTGTTGCCATATGGCACATTTTTTACAACTTAGGGAAAACACACCTAAAAATCTCTCTATCCTTCAACAAACCACATTTACATAAAGAATGAGTCTTATTGTTTAGCCTGGTAATGTCCTTGACTGGAAGAATATTCAAATAGGCTCTTTTAACGGACCACAAAGTTAGTCACTTTGTGATTTTTACATAGCAACTTCACCCTGTTCCTCAGATGTGAAATAAAACAAGATTCATGTAAGTAAAACACCTCCAGTATTTTTTTCTATGTAAAGTAAGATGTAAATATTGCCTTGATGTCATTGTAGTTCTCAGTTTATACATTATCTCTTATTTCTAGCTACTTTTATCAGTGTTGCCATATGGCAACATTGGGTCTTAGTGGTAGCAGAATTCCCCTATGTACCATCCCCATTCAGTCAATTGCTACTCCTCTTCTATACGTCAAAAACTTGCACAGACATCAGTTTTTTATCATTTAAAAGTTTGTTACACATTCTGTGTCAACTATTTGTAATCAAACGTTTTATTTACACATTTTTTAATTATATTACTGGTTTATTTCAAGTAAGCTCCAAGTTTCTGTAGCTTATAGAATGTATAACTAATGTATTTCTGTTTTCCTAATCCTGTTTGGATTCCTTTTTTCTGTATGTTATTCCTGACTGAGGGCAGTGGGATAATATCTTGAGGGATGTGGTGCTTAGTCATGTAAAATAAGGGGCATAGGCAATCAGTAGTCAGCAATAGACTATAGGTGATGGGCAATTAGAGAGTCATCCATAGGCCAATAGGCCTTCCAGACGCTATTGTTTGAATAAATAGGTTCTTTTTAAAATGTAGACTATCAATGTAATCTGTGACGTCATTGAGGCCATGCAAAACGGGGAAAGTGATTTTGAGATGGACACTGAAAATGAGACTGAGGAGGAGGATTTTGATTCCCCCCAAAATTCCCCAATAAACATTGATTCCCCAATAAACATCTGCCACTTTGCCCCCCAGACTGTGCCCCGCAACAGATATCGCTTGCAAAAAAAAAAAG
Organism: Danionella cerebrum; assembly: GCA_007224835.1. NCBI lineage: Eukaryota > Metazoa > Chordata > Actinopteri > Cypriniformes > Danionidae > Danionella > Danionella cerebrum. Next base: position 188,397 of record SRMA01027303.1, on the reverse strand, counting down.
AATTCTATACCCCCAACACTGCCTTTTCAGGACAGTCAATTAGTTCTGATGTCATCTGCCCAAATACACCCCTTGAGTACTTCTGAGGTTTGTGTCGGAAAAGATTATCCAATCTTTGCCACAAAAAAACAAACGAGTACAGTTTTCAAAAAAAGGAGTATCCATAAACATTTGCACAACAGAAATAGACCAACTGATTGGTATGTACCACAAAATGGGCATAGTACAAATGCCCGGAGCATTTGTACTATGTACTATATTGGGAGACGGACACCAGATATGCCCATGTTGCAGATATTATGTCCCGTAACAGATTCCAATCTCTACTGGCATCTTTACATTTTGAGAACAATTTGTTGGTATCAGAAGAGGAAAAAAATGATAAAATGTGGAAACTTCGACCATGGTTTGAGGATTTCAGGTGAAATCCTGAACCACTGGCTACACTTCTTTACTTTGCATCAAGTGCGACGTGCGTCTTTGCCTGTCAGAAAACAAGAACTGCTTTTGGGATTACCATCACTAGGCATTGATTGTACAAAACTCAATAGTGTAAAAAAAAACAAAAAACACATAAGTTTTGTTAGGATGGAACTTTGTGTAACGCTGTTTTATTTTTTTATAGAATGTTTATAAACGTTATTTAATAAACTATATAAAAATATATGTATTTAGTTTTTTATTGTCATATGATATTGGTATGTATTTGTACAGACTAGAAATAAGATAGATTAGCAATACATACTTTAAAAGAGCTTTAAAATCCCACCAACTTGTTGAGACATAGTGAGAGAATCAGTGAAATTCTGCTACCCCTAAGGCCCAACGTTGCCATATGGCAACATTTCTGTAAAAAGTCTCAAAAAACTAAAAAATCTTAAAACACACAAATTTATGAATCAATGACCTACTACAACAATGTTTCAAAGGCCAAAATTTTTTTTTATAGGCTTTTTCTATATGTGGGTCTTTGGGGGTTAGCTGCGCGCTCTTAAAAACGAGAGACAGAAGAGAGTTACACCATTCAGCGCAGGAGAAAGCAGACTATTTCCTTCTGCTGGGAGCAGCGGTTGCACACAGCGAGGATCCCAGGAGGTGCCCACTGACCGGGTCTAGAGTGTTGCTCCCGGGCCAACTGGTCACTGGGCTCGACTGGTCCCCCGTCTCCCGGAGGAGCATGCCTGGCGCTGGACCACTCTTACAGTTACACATGGCAGGTGCACCAGCACGGCAAGATCCCACACCTTTGGTCCGGAAACCCACGCGCCACTGGACTAGGCAGGTTGAAGGCACCCCGGAGTACTCAAAGCACACTACCAAGGAGCTCGCACAACCTGCTTCGACCCATCACCGACAAAGCTCTGAGGGACTCTTTTGAATTGTTTATATGGTGCAACCATTATTTTGAATAAAACGCCCTGTGTGGCATCAACCAGAGCATGTGTGTCTCCACCTGCTCCACCCACTCACAATGTCTGGAACAAAGTTTTTTGGAGTGATGAGACCAAAATGTAACTTTCTGATCACAAATATAAACTCTACATTTGGAGAGGAGTCAACATGAATGGAACACAATCCCCACTGTGAAGCACGGAGGCGGGTCACTGATGTTTTGAGGATGTGTGAGCTCCAAAGGCACAGGAAACTTGGTCAGGATTGATGGGAAATGAATGCAGCATGTTCTCAAAGGATCCTGGAGGAAAATGTGCATCATGAGCCTGGAAGCTACACATGGGACGTTACTGGACATTCTAACATGACAACGGTCCAAAACACAAGTTCCACTCATCATTGGTTCCACCAGAATAAACTGAAGGTTCTGGAGTGGATCTCAGTCTCCTGATCTCAATATCATTGAACCACTCTAGGGAGAACTGAACCCTGCCGTTCATGCAAGAATTTGCAAGAGCTGGAGGCTCTTTTCCAAGAAAGATGGGCTGCTTTACCATCAGAGAAGAGAAAGAACCTCATTGACAACTACCTCAAGAGACTTCGGCTGTCGTTGATGTTAAAGTGGGAAAACGACTAAATAAGAGCTGTGTTCCGTAAACTTTTGCTTGGGGACATTTGGACGTTCTCTGTTGACATTTTGACTTATAGAGTAAAATAGGTGGTTTGACACTAGTTAAAGTTTTTGCGCCATCATTCATATTTTCTAAAAATGGTCATGAAAGCTCAAAGTTTGCTTATGAAAACTTATGAGCACAACTGTTTGTTTAGGGGACTATTTTCAGCCTATTTCATACTTTAGAAATCTGATTTATACTGTGGAAACATTTTTTTTGTTTAAAAGATTTTTTTGTTTAAAAGAAATGCTGTACACAAAGAATGCTTTCAAAAATGGAAGACATCAAGGAACAAAATGCAGCGAATAAACAAGAGAAATCTAAATCAGATCAGTATTTGGCATGAGTACTCTTTTAAAATATTTAAAATTCTATCTACTCTGCTGGAAGGTTGTTGCAAAACTTGACCCCACATCCGTGTGTTCATGTAATCCCAGACACACTCTCGATGATGTTGAGAACAGGGCTCTGTGAGGAACATGCATCACTTCAAAATACTTCTTGTCCTTCTTTAATGAGTTCAATACCTTTAGCACTAATTAGAATGGTTAGAACTCCAAATTGGTTTGGTAACCTCAGTGACCCTCGACCTCCACACACAGGTGAATCCAACCATGAGAAAGTATTCAAAGGAGGCCAATTGTTTTTCTCCTCTTCGCATCTCTAGCAACAAGGGAACCTCAAAACAACTCTCAGATGAACTGAAATCAATGAATGTTGAACGTTGTGCTTTAGGGGAAGGATACAGAAAGCTCTGAGATTTAAGCTCTCAGTTTCAACTATTAATAGCAATATTTTACTGTAGCGTTAAAAAAAAAAACGTATTTAGTGTTAGGCAAACTTACAAAAAGTGTGCGTTTGGTACATTTTGAGGTTGCATTCCTCATTTTCTCTTGTAGATGCGTTCAAAAGCTCTCTATATTATAATAAGTATTATTGACTATCAGAATCCAAAATTTAAGAATATTTAACGAAGCCTTTCCGAGTAATTCCATCCTGAACTTGGCTTATTTGGCGAAAACACATTTAGTGTTGGACATATTCAGAAAAAGTTTACGTTGGGTATATTTTGAGATTACTGTTCTCATTTTTTCTTATAGATGTGTTCAAAAACTCTTTATATAATCATAGTAAGTATTATTGACTATCAAAATTCAAAATGTAAGAATTTTTTACAAGAGCATTTTTGAGTTATTCCATTCTTTACTTGGGTTTTTTTAAGGAAAAAAAATGTATTTAGTGTTAGGCAAACTTACAAAAAGTGTGTGTTTGGTACATTTTGAGGTTACATTCCTCATTTTTTCTTGTAGATGCGTTCAAAAGCTCTCTATATCATCATAGTAACTATTGTTGACTATCAGAATCCAAAATTTAAGAATATTTTACTGAAGCGTTTTTGAGTTATTTCTTCCTGAACTTGGCTTATTTGGCGAAAACACATTTAGTGTTGGACATATTCAGAAAAAGTTTACGTTGGGTATATTTTGAGATTACTGTTCTCATTTTTTCTTATAGATGTGTTCAAAAACTTTGTAAAAAATTGTAGTAAGTATTATTGACTATCAGAATACAAAATGTAAGATTTGAGTTATTCCTTTATGAACTTTGCTTAAAAAACAGAAAAACAAAACGCATTTTGTAGATTTGTGGCACGTTTTAGGATGGCACCATTGTACATTTCCACTTAGGTGACCAATTTGGTCGGCAGCAGACCTGGATGTGATTTTAGAACTATATTCTGTGATTTGCTGATTTTACAAACCTCTCACTGGCACATCAGCATCCAAACCTTGTTGTGATTTTTAATCCCTAATTTTTTTTTTACAGTTAAATGACAAGCACATTATGAATACCAGTTTTAGTCCAAAATAAACAAACCCTGTCTACGAAAATAATGTGTGCACATCTGAAATGCCAGCATTTGAAGTTACAAGAATCAGACCAGAATCGTTGTTTACTTGGTTTCTTAGTGATGCTGTTTAAATATATGAGGTTAAGCACATCTCGAGATCTGTTTATCTATGGACACAGCTGTTGGGTTTGACCTTCAGATGAGTCTCAGGCTTATTACGAAAGCTCAGCCAGGGAAAAAGTGGGCTTAGAACTTAAGCAGAGTTCAAGATTCCTGCTCCACATGTGTGTGGGACGAATCCATTTGCCATGAGACCCGTAAATACAGCTTGGCCTTTAAAATTCATTATGCATAATCAAGTTTCTGTCACATGACTTCCCAAGTGCCTCTTCAAATACAGTCAGATTTAGTATTTCTCTACCGACAGACATTTATCTGCCTCTTAATTGCTGTGAAATGCACCTCCACTGTCTGTTTTCGAGTGCAGTTTGCAGCAGGGCTTGTTTGACGGCTATTAACCTGCCCCGGCTGAACATTAAGTCTCCCTCGAGTGAGATCAGTTAATGCATCCTCACTAAAATGCAAACCATCATGGTCTAATTAGACGGTTTACTCATGCTCTAAGCTCTTCCTACAGCTGAACCCACCGTGTACTTCAACCACACAACCTGCAGCCCTCTCGCACAGTATTTTTAGCTGTCTCAGCTTTTAAAATTCATGCAATCCACCTTTATGAGCAACCATTACATCGATGAGACCATTTTATCTGCATGAACAACAAAGCTACGCTCCATGGTTTTTGGCACATTTACATGCCGGTTGAAGACAAATTAAAGCAATGGGCCCCAAGGGGCTGTGAAGTGAGCTGGTTTTATCACAGTTCTGCATAAACAAAGCAACGGCAGCAACAAGATAAAAGACACCGTTGTGCAGTAGATCATTAGTGGTAAAGGGACAAAACAACAACCTGAAGTGTTGCATTAAAAGCCATTGAGTCATGAGTCAACTTGAACACTTGTGCAGTTTTTGGCGTTATGTTTAATGTTCAAAGGATTGAAAACTACAAATCTAACCAATATTTGCATATATACACTGCAAAAACGGAAATCTAAGCAAAGCTGAAAAATACTTACATCTGGATTAAAAATCTGGATTTTCTTATTTTAAGAAGAGTTATCTAGTTTAGACGTGTAGGTTATCGAATATTTTCTTGAGAAAAAAAATGGAAAAAAAGAGAAAAAAGTTTTTCCTGATCATTTGTTTGCTTGTTAAATAAAAAAAAACTGATGTTTCAATGAATCAATGTTAAATACTGACAAAACACCCTCTCAGAACAATTAAAAAAAAGATTTAATATAGTTAAAATCTCCTGACAGTTGAGTGAACAAATTTTACTGGGTAAGAATTCCTGAAATCAGAATAAAATGCTTTTAGTTTCAGTTGTTCATTCACTGCGTTTAAAGCAGGCCTTTATAGTTTTAAGACCATTTAAAGACTGGTTTTAAGCACAAATGTCCCTGTTTTAATAGTGTTTTAAAAAAAAATTGTTTTAGAAAGTTATAAAAAGTATTATATAGTTATAAAAAGTATAAAAAAAGATTATTTAAACTGCAAAAATGGAAAAAGTTTTTTTTAGAAAATATTACCTAAATAAAGAAAAATGCTTGAATATATATTTGAAATCAGTGAATATATCTGGTTTCAAATCAGTATTTTATTAAATTTGTTTAATGAAATAGAAAAATCTATCTTGTTATATATTTTTTATAGTTTTAATACAGTTAAAAAAAAGATAATTTAGTGTTTATTAAAAAGAAGATCAGTTTGATTTTACGTTAAACTATGTAGTTTTACAATTTATTGGACTGATGATCTGTCCAGAGTCTACTTTCCTCCAGCAGAACCCTGAGGTCCTGAAGAAATACGCGGCTATAGAAATTTAAGTGATTCATTGAATGTAAAAAATGAAAAAGACAATTATTAATGCACCATTATTGTTACGTTTTTCCTTTCTACATAAGTAGGTGGTGCATTGGGGCTCAAATAAATGCCTTTTCCATTTGAAAAGTAAACATCTTGAAATGAACGAATGCTAAACAGCTTCCGACGGAGGGCCGATGCTGTTTAAGCTGAAAGACAGGTGGTCTTTCAGAGGATGCAGCCGTGACATTCAAACAGTGCAGTAATGCCGAATGTGTTTGTGTGCCGCGAGATGGTCTCAGCATCTCTCCTCCGGATGCTGAGGAGCCTGATTACACATGCAGGGAAGATGCTTTCGGCACAAAGAGTAAAACGGCGGGGTTTGAAGCTCTCCGATAAAATCTGGAGATGCTTTTGTTCTGTCTGTCAGATATGCCGTGTTAGCGAGGTGACAGCCCAGCTGGCGAAGAGCGTTTTCTTCGGCTCTGTGTGACTGTGAATCCTCCACAATATGCTTTTAGTGAAAGCTTCAGGTATTTGGGAGCAATTAAACCTCAGACATTTATCCATGAACGTCTATGATAACATGGTTATAGTCAGTCTGATTGTTTGATATTTCAATCCTTTTGCTTCTAGTCTCTAGCATTATTTCTACTTCCTGTTCTTTTGAGCAAGTAATAGCGTCGTGTTGAAAGCCGAAGTTGGGGATGGAATGAAAACCTGCTCCGCTCACCTTTCTAAGTTGTTTCCATAGCAGCAGGAAAGTGAATACCTGGAGTTAGTGACACTGACAGCTGTCTTGAGCTCTCTATTGGCTGCTGGGGAGTAATGAGCGCTTGTGATGAGCCACCGGTGACCTTGAGCGTGATGAGTCGATGCCCCGGGCAGGATGTGGACTCTTCAGACACACCGAAGTCTCTCCTGCAAGAGAAATCCACTGTTGATGTCCTTGGACTCACAGAACCACTGCTTTTTTGCTTTTGGAGAATTGTTGTTAGAAGCTCTTTGTCACTTTTCTTGATCGATCTCATGCTTTAGATCTTGCACATTGATAATGGAAACAATTCAATGTAAAGCACTGGGTAATTGCTTCTGAGGTGGAGAAAATAATACAATGTGTATAGCAGGAATTTCCTGGTTGCATGGCTATTGCGTTTTACCTTCTGGTTGGGGGAAAATTTGGAATCGATTGTTTTTTTTGGGAGATATTATCTCAAGCTCAATGGGGAGCTCTTTCAATTCTCTTTTTTCTATCTGTTAGTGGATTCAGAAGAGCATGTGAGGCACAACGGCTTTTAGTTGTTCTGATTTATTGATTAAAGCTTCCTGCAACGGTTTATTGATGTGTCATGAGTCTCGTGCTAGTACCAGTTTGTGTATCTCTCAAGATCTCCAAACAGACTCCGTAGGAAGTGGGGTGGGGTTTGTTGTCGTCATCAAGCTCCGTCACTCATTTGTTTACAAACATCAAGTGTAATGGTGGCCGAACCAAGGACCTGTTTGATCACCAAAGAGAGGCGCCAGCGTTTCTGCAAATTTCAATATTTGTGTTACAAATGAATCGACTGCCACCTGTGGGCTTGGCAGAGGTTTCAGGGGTTTTGAGGGTGCTTTCACACCTAACTTGTTTAGTTCTATACATTTGAGCTAGAGTTCGTTTTCCCTTTTAGTTCGGTCCGCTTGGGCAGGTGAGAAAGAAACAACCGAACTCTAGACTGCACCAAAAGCTGGCCGAAAAAAGCGGTCCGAGACCTGCCTGACAAGGTTAATACCATTAATAAAAGTGGTCTGTGCAGTTCAAAACCCTGCTAAGCTGCCTGGCTGGATTGAGATTGCAGTGAGTAGAGCTGTTGGAACTCAAACTGTGGTCTTTGACCGCAAACTGGACATCATCGGAGAGACACTAACAGCCATGCAACAGATGTTGGATAAAATGGAGACCGCTGAGGAACACTAAATATCTGTAGAAATTGACAGATATTGACCAAAAATTCTGAAGTTAATTCTTCCGTAGTTCAGCTTTTTCTCATCTCTTCAAGATGGCCTCGGATAAGGCTGTTGTGAACTCAAAACAACTCCCCCCAGAGAACAAGATAATGAGACGCTCAGCATTCCTCTTAAAGGACACTGAACCGCTACATGCTTAAGGAGAAAAGGTGAAGCCCTTATAGAAGGAACTCTCCCCTCCCTATGCGACATTATCAAAAATGATAACCCCACAAATGATAACCCCACAAAACCACACAAAGCAGGACAGCCGGATTGGGATGAGCGCAACCTTTGCCACTTTTTTACGTCCTAAACATGTCATCAAAAGCACCAGCTTTCATTGGTCATTCCCTTATGTGACAGAGTTCAAAATTCTTTTTCGTTGGCACCACTTATTCGCTTTGAAAAGAGGCGCATTGTCTCATTTTTGGAAACCCAAAAGTTGTTATGGTTGTGCCATGATATTTTGTTGCAGCCTGAATATTTATTGAAGATTTTAAAAGGTGAAAGTTATATTGGGCTACTGCTGCAAAAATGTTAACTCTGTAGTAAATCCAGCTGCTCAACTTCTTCTTAGCGCATCTTGACCTTTTTCGTTTATGTCTTGAAATGAAGAGAAACACTGTAGTGTATATCTGACAGTCAGGAATGTGATTTCTCACCAGATGTCAGACAGTTTTGACAGAACAGAGGATATCTGTATATAGGGGCTCTTTTCTCAAAAGCAAACAATGATCCAGCGATACATGCGAGTTCTGTTTCCGATTTGATTAGTGGATTTCACACGAGAAATCTGTGACTGCTGAACCCCCTCGTTATTGCATTGCGATGGGAACACATTCTACAGGAACGTCTTTGTAAAACCCTCATAAAGTGACATTCATTACAGCTCACACAGCTGAATATAACCTGATAAAACCCTTCTCGGAGGAAATAAAGAGTGATTTTCATTCTCAATGCAGCTGACTGAATCTTACCTGCGTGTCTCTATCTGACAAGTGTCTCAAGGGGGCGGAGATGAGAGGCACCCTGGGACTCTGACCTGGCTTCTGTGTCCTTCACTCAAAATCCCTGTCTGGCAGCGTCCAGGTTTAGCGATATTCATTTTCCAGAGAGGCCTCTAGAAGCATTGTGTTTCTAGAGAGAGTGTTTGAGTTCATTGGCTGTACATGAAGTTGAGAACTATACATTTCAGAAGAATAATTACTTTGGCTTGTCAAACCCAACATCGTCTTCTTCTGACAAAAATTCTATCCAGCCAAGGTATTCTGACTCAAGTAGCTGTACCACAGAAATGGCATCCCCCAACCCCTGCCCAAAAAAGCTTTAAGTCAAACTGAGAATCTCGTAGAAACTTCCAAATCACAATAAATCAGTCTGTACAAAATGTACCAAGCATTGTGTAAAAGTATATCTAGAAATAATTATGGTTAATCATAGTAACGATTTTTAAATGCTTATGACATCACAGATCACTCCATAGCAACCAAACTGTTTACCCTAGCAACCAATTTAAAAAATCTTAAATTAGGAAAAATCACACCGGGGTTACTTTATTTTACTCATATTGACAGGGGGACCATTATATTTTGTCACTACCACCACTCCATGGTTTATTTGACTTATATTGACATGTTGAACATTATATTATGCCACTGCCCCCTCCATAGCAACCAATTAGGAATGTCACTATCTTGGCTTAGGAAAGTCATAGAGATATGGGGGTTGCTTTTTTACTCTTAATTGACAGGGGGGCCATTATGTTATATCACACCATAGCAACCAGACTATTTACCCTAGAAACCAAATTTTGCAACTCTTTATCTCATCTTATAAAAAACATAGAGACATGAGGCTTGGTTTATGTTACGCATTGTGACGTTGACAGCATTTCAAGTTAGGGAACACTGAATTTTTTGGTCCGAAATTGACCTTTGCAATGTCAGATTTACTTTTAAAAACAAGAGTAAGAAAAGTATCGCTAAATAAATATTATATTGTGCATAGTACTCACTTTGAGCATTTGAATTTTACCAAATGCATTCTCCAAATTAAGTGAAAAAGAGATTCAGCGTTCTTTGCTGAAATGGGACAGCCTTCGCCCAGCATTGTAACGTAAGTGGCTTTGACATCTGCACTTTGAAGGATGCAGAACATGGTTTTGGACACAGCTGCAAAATACACACAATATGAACAGTGATGATGTCATAATTTCCCACGCCCGCTTCCCAAACCTAAAACCCATGAGAAACATTTTACTTTGATCAAAAGCCTTGTGATTGATCTTGAGAATCAAAAGGTCTGGCAACCACGAGCGTCATTAATCAACCGCGAACGACATAAAATCAACGGAGAGCATAAGAAACACAGTAAAATCCTAAGAGTTAAATTAACTCTACTCGGAGTATATTTGGTCCCACTCTATATAGAGTTAAACCGACTCTGAGAAAGAGTAAATAAATAATCTATTTTCTTCATGTTTTTCCAAATCTGCATGGAAAATGCAAACTAAATATTCACTATTCAGAGAGGGACCAAGTCCACTCCAGAAAGAGTAAAAACAGACAAAAATAGACTGTTTAGTTCAAATAGACTTATTTAAATAACTCTCCTTCAGAGTTGGTTTAACTCTATATAGAGTGGGACCAAATACACTCTGAGTAGAGTTAATTTAACTCTTAGGATTTTACTGTACAGGTTTTATTATTTTAGATTTTTCATAAATTCTTTTATTAAATGAATTAATTCATTTGTATTTATTCTCAAATAAAAATAGCCTATGGAGCGAGAAGATTTTTCCAGCTCTTTTGTTTACAATGGAAAAAGTTGTTGAGGTAATAAATGATTAATAGCCCTGCAGAGGATGCCGCCGCCATGAAAAATGGTTTATTTTTCGTCAAGTTCCATGCAATGCTTTTCTGAGCTAGTTAAATTGTTTTCCACTCTTGCCGTTGTCAGTTCTGGGTTTGAAGAAACCAATCATGATGAAACAACCAAAAGAAAAGGCGGCGCAGTGTTTCTGTTGTAAAACAGACGTGCATCTAGTCTTTGTCTCGATAATTTCCCATCACTTAATTCTCTCCCGTTTCTCTCGAGCAGTCTTCCCCCTCAGGCTTTAATCTTTTTTTTCTCTTGCCAACCCTCATCACCTCTTCTGCCCTCGTTCCCTACACTTTCCCTCTTTTCAGGTGAATCATGTTCTTTTCAGAGCTTGGATGTGGGCTATTCAGCGGCTGAAGTGGCCCACCATTAACAACAGTGCGATGGAATTGTTCCACAGAAAGCTCTTACTGCCTCTGTAAAAAAAAAAAAAAAGGGCTCCAGCTGCTCTGTGGAAGGCCAGCGTACAGAAATGCATTCGTCTTATTTGTGCTGAGAGTGGGTTTGCAGAGCGGCGCAGAACTCTTGTCATTAAAAACGTTAGCCCACATTTTAAAAATGTTTAAAAGCATTTATCTGTCTTTTCTCAAGGGGCATTCCTGGGAAGAAATGCGGGAACATTATCTTCACAGCTGAGGAGCTCAGCAATTGCAGGGTCAGTATGAAGCTCTTCTCCTGCGCACACAGACACACCGCCTGACTCCTCAGTTTTTCATCAAGCCGAACGCCTAAGGCATCATATTTAAATATCAGAGGTGAAGGATGTCTTTCTTTTATTGCTAAGATTAGGTTTACAGAGACGTGAGCCACGGATAATAGAGATCTGCCGAGTCAATCTCTCAAAAGTGAGTGGGGAATGTCATGAAACCTTTCAACATTTCACATTTCTTCTTCACATTCAACTCTTATCAAAAGATAATGAAACATCTCTTCTCTTTGGTGTAACAGGATGTGCATGTGTTGTTAAAACCCTTCACAGATATACAGTCGTACTTCGAGATTCGAATGCTTCGAGGTTACGAAATGTTCGAAATGAACGTTTACAACGTTTATAACGTGGAAAGTGCTGTTCTGTAGCACAATTTAGAGAAACCCAGTGACGTGTTCTCAGAAGCAGTCTCCCCATCCCTTCTCACACGCTCGGTACTGTCTGCGCTTGCAATTCAATTCAATCAATCACACCTTTATTTGTAACATACACTGTTACATGCAGTGAAATTGGACCCCTCTGACCACAGACATAGACAGGATAGGGACGGGCCAGTGTTGAGAGATAGTATTTGAGAAGGAAATAGAGAAATGGGCATACATTGGGTAAAGTAGCTCAAAAAGAGCCTTAGAGACATAATACAGGAAAAACATTGCAGGAGGGGGTAGAGTCAAGGAAAGCGGTGGGACCGCTGCAGTCAACAGTCGGTTTTCCTGCTGCCATTAACGGCACTGTACTCATGGCCCGTTCAGATAACAGCGATTGTGAGAAGCTAGCAGAGGTGTTTTGAGAGAGAGAGCAAGCTTGAAACCGTGTTGGTGTTTGTAATTCGTGAAATATCTTGAGAAAGTTAACTTTCATACGCGGTGCCGTAATGTTTTCTGCATCCGTTCCACCTCCTCCGACACATCGCTTCACTCTCAAGGTAAGGTTTCACATTTGTGTACATATTACGTATTTTGCGTGTGTTTTATTCTGTTTTATTATCATTTATTACATTAACATTGTGTGGATTTAAGGATTGAAGAAACGTTACTTGATTTTTCTCTGGTTTTCCATTTTTTTCATCTACTTATACTGTGTCGTAGCGTATTAACCGAGGGCTTTAGAGTTGAGGAAGGAGGAGATGACACAGAGATTTTGCCAAACACCAGTGGTTGATTGACACCCCGAAACAAAAATAAACAAACCAACAAATAAAAAAAAACACATCTACAAACAAAATACTGAGCTCTAAATAAACAAAAATAAAAGATTTGCTTGAGAGCAGAACCTGCATACTCTTTACTTGGGTTAGCCTCCTTGCTAACTAATCACAGACTAACAGCAGTCCCCAGTTTGTGCAGCTCTCACCCAGGAGCTGAAAGCATTCTGGCATTGTCTACATGGCCCCAGTCTCCACCCTCCTCACAGAGGTTTCAGCCTAGCTTTAAATAGGCACTGGGCCTGCAGCCTTAATTGGACTGAACCAAGCACAGGGGTGCCATCAGTGAATCAAGATGGATTACTGCAAAAAAAACTATAGAGGTTTATAAACCCAGGTTGTACAAGTACCTTAATATTATAAATAGTTAAAAGAAATCCCATAGCACATCATAATTGCTTACACTCACAATACAAAGAATTATGATAATACTTTGGGGATGAGGCCTCCCAGGGGCATCATCACATACTGTTGTTTGTGGATTAGTCGTTTTACATGTAAAACTTGCGCCGAGATACGAACGCCACCCCGGAACTGATTAATTTCGTATCTTGGGGTCATGTTGCATGTTACATGTTGCAAATGCTTCTCATTAAATGGAAATATACATGTTTGTGGTATGGTTTGCATGGGGCCTAGAGATGAGATGATGTGCATTATCAAAACCAAGTCCATCAGAGCATAGGTTTTATTTTTTGGAGAATAAAATTTTTCCAAACATAAATACAAATGTTATATTCTGTATTCATGTAATTGGCCAGAGCATCATTGCTTTTTTAAGGGCGGGACGGTGGCGCAGTGAGTAGCACTGTTGCCTTTCAGGTCGCGGGTGACCTTCCTGGAAGGAGTTTGCATGTTCTCCCTGTGCTTGCGTGGTTTCCTCCGGGTTCAAGTTCAAGTTCGTTTAATTTATATAGCGCTTTTCACAACAGACATTGTCTCAAAGCAGCTTTACAGTAAACCAACAAGTTTAAACTCAACAAAGTGAAAAAATTAATTACTAAGTGGTGTATATGTCCCTGATGAGCAAGCCTGGGGCGACTGTGGCAAGGAAAAACTCCCTTTTGGAAGAAACCTTGAGAGGAACCGGACTCAAAAGGGAAACCCATCCTCAAAAGGGGTTCCCACACAATTCCAAAAAACATGCGATTAGATTAGGTTAATTGAATAATCTAAATTCCCCCAAGGTGTGAATGTTGCCCTATGATGTACTGGCAACCTGTACCCCCACCTCTCGCCCGAGTGCGCTGGACCCCAAAATGAATCAAAGAATTATTGTTTTTAGGGTCCAAACATGAATTTTACACACGTCAGAACTGGTGAAAATTTTAAAAAGTGAGCCTGCAAAATGGCTCTATACCCGACACTTTTTAGCTAATGTTACACTCCCAGTTTATCGTACCCGAATGAAATTCAGCAGACATGAGTATGGCACTAAGACATAAATATACAGTGCTCTTCATAGTTATTGACATCTCTGGTTAAAATGTGTTCTTTTGCTTCTAAAAAAAAGTCTGTTTTGTTATAAATAACATAGAACCACAATTGAAAAAAGAGCAAATACCAACCTTTGGAAATAATTATTTTATATCAAATCATGGATACCACAATTATTAGCACCCTTGATGTTTAATACTTTGTACAACCCCCTTTTGCCGCACAGTCTGCCTGGAGGTTTCAGCCCGGTGGGGGCCGGCCGGCCCAGAAAGAGAGAAGTTCATCTCTGAATCCTCCAGTGACCAGACTCCTCTCCTCTACACTCTCCTTTTCAGCTCACTCCACAGGTTTTCAATGGGGTCGGGGTCTGGGCCATGGTAGGAGCTTGATTCTGGTGGGGGACCATTTCTTTGAAGATTTGGCCACGTTTTGGGTCATTATCCTGCTGAAAGACCCAGCAAGGGCCTATCTTCAGCTTTCGAGGCAGAAGCCACGAGATTTTGTTTTAAAATGTCCTGGTAGTTCAAAGCATTCATGATGCCACTCACCCTAACAAGGTTCCCAGTGCCTCTGAAAGAGAAGCAGCCCCACAGCATCACGGACCCTCCCCCATACTTCACAGTGGGCATGAGGTGCTTTTCCGCAGATTCATCATTGCGTTTCACCATACCTACCTAAGGAGTTTGCTGCCAAACAGCTCTATCTTGTTCGCATCTGACTGAAGAACATGGCCCCAATTGAAGCCCGAGTAGTGCTTAGCAAACTCCAAATGTTTGCGTTCATGATTGCGACTGGAAAAGGTTTTTTCCTTCCACGCCTCCCAGAGAGCTTGTTGGCATGGAGATGGCCTCTGATGGTTGTTTTGGAGACTTTGTGACCCCAAGATGCTTCATTTGCTGCAGTTCTGTATTATTTCTCTTCCCATCCTCCTCACAGTTCGTGAAGCGTCCTCGTCCCAAGTACGTCCTTGTACTGCAGCCCCAAACATTCAAGGAACCTCCACCATGCTTCAACGTTTCTATGTTTTCGTGCTTGTTCCCACTTTGGAGGTATTACATTTTGGCTGCAACTCTTCCATAGGGACCACTTCTGATACCACTTTCAGATGGGTATAGTTTGGTTCTACTGGTTTCTCCCAGTTCTGGGCGGATGGCACGCTGGAAATCTTTGGATTCTGCAGAGTAATTTATCCGGATATCTGCATTTGTTGTACAAGTTTTCTTGGCTGATCACTACATTTACAATCCGCATGGATACCGATTCTTCAAAAGAGCTTGAGCAGCACATCGTGAAACCCTAGTCTGCTTTCAAATCTTTGTCTGGGAGAGACCTTGTAGATGCAGAATAACTACCTTGTGTCTTGATGCTGTGCTCAATCTTGCAACTGTCTTTCTCTATTTCACTTTCGTAGGAGAGTTTGGCTGTTTCCCACTCAGTTTTAAGCCTCCGACACAGCTATTCCTGTTTCAGTTCATTACTTGATGATCATTAGCACCTGTTGGGTTTGTTTGATCCTACGCCTGATGATAATTGTACAAAATCCCTGATGGTGCACAGATCGCTATTAGAATTGATAATTTGAAGGCAGAAGATAGTAACATCATTTTACATTTAAAATAAATTTGTACAAAAATAAAACTTTTTTATAATTCTGAACGTGTTTCTGAACGTTTTGCTGTGTAATAAAACACATGCTGCTTTTTCATTCATTTTCAAGTGGTGTGAATATTTTTCTTCTGCAAACAAACTGTGCATTCTTGATTGGTGAAAGGCAATTTTACAAACTGGACTCAAAGTTGACTTAAAATTTAACAAGCAGTGAGAGGTGTTTAAAAGTTCTCGACGGTAAAATTGCATTAAAAAATGCACAAAAATTCTCAAAACCTGCAGAAATACAGTGGAGGCACTTTAAATGTTTCTTTTTATAATTTATTCTTAAACAGAGGCAGAGCGCAATAGTGAAAGAGTTGTAGAATGTAATTCTGGCTGCTGAAAACAACCTCTCCCCTAAATTTTTTTGCGGTGAACATGGAACTTTCCTGACAGCTGCCATGTTTCTACGACCACAAAAAACTTTTTGGGGAGACTTTTCTTTTCTCCTGTTCACATTTAATCCTAAACCCTATAGACATTCATCAATGCAAATCCACCAGATCACTCCAAGGGCTGCCTTTCTCCCTGTGTTTATCCCAGTTTCAAGCTATCCATCCCTTCCCAGTCATTCCCGTCGAAATCTGAATAGCACAGTGCCTTGGGCTAGTTGAGGAAACGGCTCAAATGAAATTTCAGATGGCACAAATTATGTATATATTCAGCCTAATCCCTGGGCATTCTTGTAATGGCATGTTTTACAGCATCTGTCTGGCAGGAAGTCCTGACAGTTCACCTCAAATCCAGCCTCGTTTTAAAAGGCAGATGAGCTTTCCGTCCGCTGTAGCACCAGCGCTGTTGTTTCTTGAGTGCTTTCTCTCTATCAAGAACCAATTAAATCTGTCGCATGTGTGACTTCTTTCCAGGCCCGAGGGTTTTCCCATGAGATCTGCTATTCTGAAGAGAACAGCACCAATAAATAGCTAAACACCCGAGACCGCCGCTCAGCATTAAAATGGATGAACCAATTGCAGTTCTTCCCGAACACTCTGTGGAATTGATTTCTTGTCCTAGTATTTTGCCTTTGTTTCATTCTGAACTCTGATGTTAACAGAGGCCGGTGATTAAAATGCATTGTTGGATCCCTACTGTGTTCCAAATTATTATGCAAATGCTATTTCTGTGTCACAAAGATTAGATATGTAGTTTTTCAGTTCAACGCATTGATGGCATTGTGTCTCCGGGTTGTTTTGATCACTGAAAACAATCTCAGATGTGATAATTAGATTATCAGCTGAGCCTAAATAAATGACAAACTACTGAAGGAGGGTGGTTTTCAAGCAATATGTGGAAGAAAAAGATCTCTCTTCTGCTGAAAAGTGTCAAATAGTTTTATACATTGTTCCGTTGGACAATGTATAAAAGCATTAGATATTTCACAAAAACTGCTGATCATTAAAAGATTCAATGAGGATGATTTCTGGCAGATTCAGGCATCAAATGAAGAGAATTAGTGGGTTTTTGTTTGTCCACCCTGGGGGGTTTCCAGGTCATGAACCCAATATTTCAAACTTTTCCATGATTTAAAGGCACACATGAAGGATGCTAGTTGTTTTTCTCTCTGCTGGTCTGTGGATTTTATTTTGAAAGCTCTGGGATTATTAAAATTCATAATTAATAAACAAAGTGTTTTATATCAGGACATTGCAACCATGCAGCTCTGTGCGAACAAGCTGGATAAGAAGGACTTCTTTGGGAAGTCGGATCCCTTTTTGGTGTTTTACAGAAGCAACGAAGATGGCACGTGAGTATGAGCACTTCCTCTTTTCGTCTTACTTCCTGTACGTAAGAGACAATATCTTAAAAAAAAAAAAATTGCAAGATTGCGCCCCCCGAGGCAGACGTGTTTGCTCGCTCCACACATGATTGAATCCTAAAGTGACGGTTTAAATATGCAATTTGTTCTTATAGCATATTTGGACTAAAAACATATCTATAATGATTGTTGATATTTATTGCAAATATGGGTATAGAGTTCTACACTCTGTAAAGAGGGTATGGACTGACGTCACTTCCTCCCGGACCACGCCCTTTTCAATGAGATTGAGTGGCAAAACCTGTTTTGAAATGGCTTGAGTAAAAACCCAAAAGTGTGGAACCGTGAGTTATTCTACAGTTAAAAATAATTTCACTCATCTTAGGTGGGTATGTTAGCTAGGTATCCATTAGCTTCCACAATGGTATTCATTAATCTTCATTTCCACATTCGGTAAAAGAAGAGTACCAAAACATTACAATAATCTGTTTTAATATCACTAAGTTTTCAAATTGTTTTTTTTTCTTCTTGATTTCAAAACAAATTCCAATAGCAAACATACTTAAATATTCCAAATGGGTCTTAAGTAACGTTTTTAAATGTTTTATACGATTTACAAACAAAAGATGGATGTAATTTGTTTCTTTATATAAGCAACGGGTCTAAAAGCAACAGGACTGAGTTTTTAGCAAATACATGCTAAATATCCACATGGCGCACCTGAAATTCAGCAAATTCAGTTATTTCTAGAAAATGTGCATTTTACACTAAATTAATTAAAGATTTGAAACAATTTGTGTAACAGGATAGTATTTTTTTAAACAACGCTCCAAGATAATCACAAAATCATCAAAAATTGAGAGAACTTTGCTCTTCCTATAGCCTTCTAAAGATCCAAGTGATGCAACTACCTTCTGAAAAACGTGCTATGATAACATGAATGAGTAAAAAGCTGGGGAAATAACAATTTGTTTATTTTTATTTAAGGAAGTATAGAAATATGTGTAGCATCTGAGACTGGGAATAAGCAATAACGTGATTATTTCAGGGTTTTATGTGGATATTTATCAATATTTTAAATATTCTAGTTTAAGATCTCTAGAACTTGAATGTTAAGTTAGATATTCCATGTTTACACCACATGGTGGGAATTATGGAAATCTTGGTATCAGCCACTTTTATACCCTGCCATTTAAAAGGAATTTCCACGTTTCCTTCACACGTCATGAGCCCTCAGGTAGATTTCCGCTTTGATTTTCTTCTTTTCCAGCTTCACAATCTGTCACAAAACTGAGGTTATAAAGAACACTTTGAACCCATCATGGCAGCCCTTCACCATCCCAGTGCGCGCGCTCTGTAATGGAGACTATGACAGGTGAGGAACACGAATCTGCTGAACACCTACCTAATTCCACCAGCCCCCAACAAGGAAAACATACATTGGCTGGTATTATGTAAAAAGAGTTTGTCTATCTTAATAAGCAATTCTCTGCAAATCACAATCAGTAAGTGATGAATCTTAAATATCAGCCAATGTTCACATCTGGGTCATGACTGAACACGGTCACAACTCGTTTAACAGAAATTAATTTCAATATTCAGTATATTCATTTACCAACCAGCAATTGTGAGACTCTCAAGGCCTGATTTAGTTAAAATTGTCTAATATCCGTTTCTCTCTCAAAGCCTCTCTCTTACAGTGTCTCTGGTTTAATAAAGGCACTTCAAACATTGCAGATCAGCCAATAAAAACAGACACTCTGCTCAATACTTCTTTCTGATTGGTCTTGGCGTAATGAAATAATTTCTTTAGTGGCTTGTTAATCTACAGTTTTAGTGTGTTTATTAATTCTTCTGTTGAATTATTTGGGGCTAATGAGAAAACGGTTGAGTGCTGAAGGCGTGTTTGCATCTGATTCTAGACCAGTCTCTGACTCGTAGAGGTACGGTTGTGTAACGTTTCCTCCAAACGTCATTACAGCGACTATCAATGTTACTTTAATAAACAGCTGATGGCTCAGTATTGAAGATGTTCGTAATTAATCACTTTTAATCTCCTTCACATTTAAGTTGAGCGTAGTTTAAAAAGTTTTACGAATGAAAATCTCAGCAGATTTCTGGAATAAGCCTGGGCTGCATAATGAAGAAATATAATGTGATTTTAATTAAAAATGGAAACTTTTTGAGTAAAAAAATCACATTTCTCGTACAATTAAACCAGTGTGAACAACATATTAAAAATAAAACAATGTCGTGACCCATATATTAATTGTATGGCACCGTGCAATGTGTGCACCTACAACCTCCTCAAAAATCAACAACAGTTTAGTGAAGGAGCTGTGAAAGTGAAAATTCGCACTGGCGCTACCTCAGCATCTGAAGTAGAATTGAACTCTCTACTTGTAACATTTACCTCATAAGAGCTATCGGTTTTTGCATTGAGTGTATTGCCCTTGCTCTCACAACATCCCGGTTGAGCCCAACTGCACTTACTAACTTAACTTAAAAAAAAAAACCCTCTGAAGCACTGATCTGAATTCATTTTCGGTACTAGCTTGAAAGTGTTCTATGTGTATGTCTTCTGATCAATCCACTTTGTACCAAACTGCTTCATGTTTTTCATCCCAATGTAAGTCGCTTTGGATAAAAGCGTCTGTTAAATACATAAATGTAAATGTAAACACAGCAGCCTGCCTCCCTTAGTAACAAATTAAAACGATGGCTCCTTAGCAACCTACATTTCTGAACTCTGTCTCAGCTTTGTAAAATGATAAACATGTGGTGGTTGTTTTAGTGACAGGGAATATTACATTGTCTTCTTCATAGCATCCTGATTGTTTACCATTGCAACCAATTTGGCATATCACTATCTCAGCTAAGGAAATTCATAAGAACTTGTGGGCTGGTTTATTATACTCATATTGGAACTTTGTATCATATCACTAATGCCTCCATAGCAACCAAAATTGTTATAAACCAATATGTTTAAATGTCACTTTTACAAGCCAAAATCAAAGTTCAGCTTTCTTTAGTTTTTTTTTTTAATAATCAGATTCATTTAAGTGGCTCTAAAAAAAATATTATTTGTGTGCTGCCAAAATTGATTGACGGATGCTTTAGTTTGACAAAAATGCTTTAATTTATTTCTTAGAGGTTTACAGCATCCTTAGACCTGTGCATGGATCTCTGTGATCCCAAGCGATGATGTTTCCCGGAGGCAGTGGGAATAATCCCAGCGGTCTTTGGATCACAGCTGCAACTGGGTCGTGTGTTATTTCTGTGCGGCTCTGTGGACCCACCACGCTGACCTTTCGAAGAAAACTCTTGATTTGAGATATTGACCAGCTTTGAGCTTTGATTTGTTTGTGATCTCTCCAGAACAGTGAAGGTTGACGTTTTCGACTGGGACAGAGATGGAAGGTACAGGACTGCGCCTTTGTGTAGTGTTTTGTGGAAACAAAAACCATCTAATGTATCGAGAGGAACTGTAAATAATACATTGGGATTTGTTTTTCTGCAGTCATGATTTCATCGGCGAGTTTACGACAAGTTACAGGGAGCTGTCTCGCGGACAGAGCCAGTTTAATGTCTATGAGGTAAACTATTGGTGTTTTTAGCAAATAATATTCATGTTATATTTTGTTTACAGGGATTCATTTTAAAAGCAAATGAACTTCGTTTTATTCATTGTTTTTGTTTAAATAAGCACTCTACGTTTTTAGCTTATTCTCCACCCAAGATAATAAGAAGTCTTTCACCATTTTGGAAACTTTTTAGCTATTTTCAAGATCTGCGATAACACTTTTACCCTTAGCTGAGCATAGATCATTGAATCAGATTAGACCAGTAGCATTTAATGAGGGTTTAAGCCCATAGAACCCCCTAATATATCTCTAGAACTTTCTCCATAGTTCCTGGCTGATAGAATTCTTTTTGCAGTCCCAATCTGGAAAGCAGAGTCTTTCACAACCAACTAAAAGCTCTACTCTTTCTAGAGCACTTAAGCCTTGTTCAGATGGCACGATTGTCTTGTCGCAGACGGACTGTCTGCGAGAGCCACTGACCTAATCTCATACTTTCCTTCTTGTCAACTTCTCTTAAAGAGTGGCCACTGAAAGGCCTAAGTGCCTGAAGTGCTTGAGGAATTTCATTGCTGCTTGCAGCTCTAATTTTTTTATTTTCTTCCATATTTTTACATTTTCCTGAATTTAACTTCTTTTTAAATTGAAATCTGCTATTAAAACTTTAACGGATGGTGGTTTGCAACATTGAAAGGTTGTTGAATTCTAAATATAACTGAATCAATGGCAATCTTGTCGTTTTTCTACAATAATGTAACGTTTTTCACATTATATTTAATATTTAATATATGTTTAATATATCTGTATATTGAACTGCACGTTTTGATGCCAGGATAGTTTGTGGCTAATTAAACTAAAATCTTGAAAATATAAATAACAAGCAATCTTTTTATAATTCCTCCAGAGTAATGATTCGTACAGTTCCAAAGTGATTCCTGAATGAAGAGAGGAACAAAAACATTCTCGCTTGTGTCACATTCTTTTCAGCCGTGTTTGATGGGTGTCTCCTGTTTCTTTCAGGTGCTGAATCCCAAGAAGAAAGGCAGGAAAAAGAAATATGTCAACTCTGGCACGGTACGTGTGAATGAATTACCTGTCAAGCGCTCTTCTCTTCTGATTTATTTTCATAATGACTTCCATTATCTCTCTCCTCCTTCTCTCCTTTTCACTCTCTCCAGGTAACACTTTTGTCCTTCAAAGTGGAATCCGAGTACACTTTTGTGGACTTCATTCGGGGCGGGTAAGAGGCTCGCTTTAGTTAAGATGCAGGTTTACTAGCTAGCAAGGGCTTTGATTCAGTGTGGAATAGTGGAATTCTCAGGACTTAGAGTGTCAAATTATATATTGACAGAATCACAAAGATTTTATTGATGATGCAGAAAGCTAACAAAGCCAGTCTGCATTAGAGGATATGATCTTCAAGTTTTAGGTGGGATTATGGCGTGATTATGTCTGTCGACTATACTGAGAACCCGCTTATTCCAGAAGAAATCAATACAGCCGAAAAATTCCCCTCTTGGAAATTATACTTTTTTTCCAGTTTAAAGAACAAAAGTGAACGTTTTAACTTTTATTCTAGAAAAATTCTTGTAGCTGTGCAACACTTACAAGTCTTGTAGTTCAAAACAGCCGTTACGGAATGAACAGAAAGGAGAACCTGTGCAAAAGTGATACTGGAAAAGATGAAGCAGAACTAGAGCTTTTTGGCTATATAGATGTTACCTATAGATACATTCAGCCCAAAGAACACAGTGAAACAAGGGGGTATCACAGACCTGGAGAAATGAAGCAGGTCTCTCTCCCAGGCCAATATTGATTAACAGAACTCATGCGCAGTGTTCTTGACTGTCAAATTAACTCATCCACACCACTCCCCAAGAACCTATCTTCATTTTGATACCAAGATTTTATTAAAAACCTCTTAAGCCCGAGAGTCCCAGGTATCGGGGACTTGCCCCCTTGTGCATTACATTTTCGCTCATAGCTCACTAACCCTGAGAATAACCCACACTTATTAATAACCGTTGTGCTCAGCGGAATCTCCTCTAAAAACGAAATTAATTCAATTTAACCACAGCTGGAACGCCATGCAAATAAACAACAACATCCTGAGTATAATTCATGACCAAGTTTTTGTTTATGTGCGATATGTATCCACAATATAAACGGAAACACCAAAACCATGGCAAAACTAACAACCAGCAGAATCCAGCGATATGCAACTCATTTACATTGCGCAAAGTATTTCAGAGCAGGGAGCAAAAGTTCCCCGAAAAAAACGCCAGCAAATACAAAGCAAGCATGTAAATCTTGTCTTACCTTTGCCATTTTTTCGACAAAAGTTATTTCCATAGCGATAAGTCCGTTTGTTGTTATATCCGGTCAATAGCTTCTCGGAAACTCCATTTTGGGTCTCTTCCTGATCTCTTTTCTAAGAATAACATGACCAAATATGGAAACACTCCCTGTGCGTAAAAGCAGTCCTCTCCACGCTCCGTGTCCTGTGATTCGTCGGGGATCCTGTCCGTCTCAAAATGGTGGATATCATTGGCTTCTACAGATTCTAAGCTTTTCAACGAGGTATAGTGCTCCTGGATTGGACAGACGGTCGAGGGGTGGGCACACGCGAAAGTTACAAGGTTGGAAGCAGCATAAATAGCAGCTTACGCATAGCTAACGGAGACAGCGTAAAGGGGCTTCCACCCCCCTTTTATAGCGTTTCTTTTAGAGTTTTTTTGCTGAAATCATGTCCCGTAAGCAAGAAAAGAAGACCATGAACGTAGCGGAAGCTTTGGACAAGATTTTTTTCATATTTCAATTATTGTGCCAAATTGTGCCAAACTGTGCCAAAATGGATTACTCCTGAACTTTGTTCAATCAAAACCTTTACAGAATATTAGTTTCTTGTAGTATGAACACCAAACTTGCTACAGATGTCCTTGACATGTAGTGGTTACAATTGATTGTGTTTATTTGCTTCGTTATAAGTAAAATAAGGAGATATTGGAGGAAACATGTGTTTTTTTTTTAGGCGGAGTTAATTTTTTGGCCATTCCAACATCAATTACTCTTACCCAGTGTTCTTGACTGTCAAATTAACTCATCCACACCACTCCCCAAGAACCTATCTTCATTTTGATACCAAGATTTGCAGTTTAGACCTTGTAAAAGCTGAGAAATGCCTTATAAAGTGAAGGTATAGGATTTTCGGAAAATAGGCCTCAGGGCTTAAGAGGATAAACCCAAAAGGATTAACAAACAACTGAAAACACCCATAGCAGGGAAAGCAAGACTTATGGTCAATTTCAGATTTCAAACTTGCAATGCGTATTAAAAGTCCAAGTCTGAACCAATCTATATAGCAACCCACTAGGGGTGTAACGGTACGCTAAAATCGTATTCGGTTCGGTACAGTGTCTTGGAGAGTTCGGTTCATTCGGTTCGGTACAAAACAATAAGAACTTACATATTCTTTATTTTGAAAGCTGCCAATACACAGTAGAATTCTTGCATAAAATAAATAAAAGTGACACATTTGGGTGATATTTTAAATAAATTGCACTCTTTATTAAGAAAAACACATTTTAAATAAAAAATGAAATACTGCAACTAGTTAGGATAGATAGGATAGATTACCTATCCACATTTTTTGAAGAGAGCACAGATCTGGTTGCAGTGACAATATCTCCAGCAGTAGAAAATGTTAGATGTGTTGCCTGCCCGATCTCCGTGGAACAATGTCAGCATACAACTTTAAATTTATCCACTCGTCTATCCCTGTTATGTATTTTAACAGAGAAGCGAAAGTGTTCTCAAACAGGAGACCGTAGTGAGGTGAGAGGGTCTTCAAGCTCTGGCTTCTCTTTCGCTTTTGATATGATTCCATTTTCCTACTCGCGCTCGTCAGTCAATAGCGTTCGTGCGGAAACTCGCCTAGGAACATTGTTCCGCTGCGCTTAATATCGCGCTAATAATGCATTTATATCATTTAATAAAAATACTGAATACCGAAACGGTACGCAAGTGTCCCGAACCGAACAGGCCGTACCGAAACAGTTCAATACATACCGTGAACCGTTACACCCCTACAACCCACAGTGCCAGTTATAGCGCCGCCTAAAAGTAATAAGGAAAATCCTTTTTTTTTTTTTTTTTTTTCACTGCTATTTCAAGCTTGGAACTCGTATGTAAGGGACCTTTTACTTAAACTCTTCTCAGAGATTTCATGTCAATGTTAAATGTCTTTGTTGAACAGTTCGTGCTAGGTGGCCTAATGAATTTTGATGTTTTCACCAAAAGGCACTACGTTGCTATAACTCAGCCTGTGTCGGAGGATCAAACTTGCCAGGGGTGTTAAGATTTGATGCCTGAACACATTTATATGGCAAACTATGGTGCCAGTTATAATTCATTGACAACTTCGCACAGGGGATGCAGGGGAGGAAAGGCATAAGAAATATTCAGAGACTCGAGAACAAGAAACGATACAGGAGAGCAGTCATGTGAGTAAAACATGCGTGACAACCGGGAAGAGATAGATGAAGGTGGGTCAGAAATAGAAAAATGTGCAGAGCATGACCATCAGTGTGGGGAGAACGTGGAAAGTTGAGAAAGCCTAAAAGAGGAAAAACATAGGATATAGTGTGATGTGGTGGGAGTGTAATAATGTCTCTTCATGGTTGAATGAAACATGTAAAAGAAAGACTAGGAGAAGATTTCGTCTGCGTAAACTCTGCGTCAACATTTTGTCTTCCAGTTTAATACACAGTAAAATCCTAAGAGTTAAATTAACTCTACTCGGAGTATATTTGGTCCCACTCTATATAGAGTTACACCAACTCTGAGAAAGAGTAATTTAATAATCTATTTTCTTCATGTTTTTCCAAATCTGTATGGAAAATGCAAACTAAATATTAATTATTCAGAGAGGGTCCACTCCAGAAAGAGTAAAAACAGACAAAAATAGACTGTTTAGTTCAAATAGACTTATTTAAATAACTCTCCTTCAGAGTTGGTTTAACTCTATATAGAGTGGGACCAAATACACTCTGAGTAGAGTTAATTTAACTCTTAGGATTTTACTGTGTAGTGACCCAAAGCAAACCTCACTTCTGCTGCAGAAATACTTTCAGATGAGCAAAGTGGGTCAATTTAATTGAACTGCACAAAGCCCAGACTTGATTCTAAGAGAAAATACGTGGGGTATGTTGAATTTCAGAGTTTATGCCACAAATCGGGTGGAATTTGAGAGAGCTGCTCTGGAAGAATGAGATTTCCCTTGAGGCTTGTTGAGAACTACAGCAAACGACTAAAGCAAAGGGATTTATTTTATTAACATCAGACGACTAACAATATTGACCAGAATATATATATATATATATATATATATATATATATATATATATATATATATAGAGAGAGAGAGAGAGAGAGAGAGAGAGAGAGAGAGAGAATTATTAGTTATACATGTAGTCTGTGTCTCTCCTTTATGTTTGTATCTTCTATTTTTCCCCATTTTCGTATTCTCTGCTGTTTTATTTCACGTTTGCTTTTTCATTTGTTGTTATTACTGTCCCGTTGTTCCTTATTTATTCATTCCTGGTCTGTGCTTGACAAAAACATTACAGTCTTCCTAATTTCAGTATTATATTTTAAAATGTTTTGTTTTTTTTACATTTTTTAAAACAGACAGCACACAACACAGTGTGAAGTGGCTCACTAGCTAATCAATAATGACATTCTCCACCAACATTTGCCACTGTCAGTTTTTATCAATAAAGTTGATTTGTTGTTTCAGCCGCAGCGATTCCCCTTATAAAAGTGCAAATTACTTTATAGCATTTTTGGATTTCTTTGTTGCACTGTCTGTTTAAATAAAATCGATTTCAGTCAAAGATTCTTTCCCTCACTGTTATTTTAACAAATTAAAAAGAAATGCTTGAGTTTATTTAGTGAAGTCATTTTTGCTTGAACCTGTCCAGGTTTCAAAAAGGTTGATTTTTAGAAAAGTTGATGGCTTTTCTTTCATTAAATGTTTTATTAAGTGTTATTAATAAAAAATAATATAAAACATGCTAAAAGCATAAAGTTTGACAATTTTGTTCCGTTTTGAGGCTATTTCTGGGCTCTAGGTGATGAATCAAATGTGTAGCATTGACTATGTTTGCGGCTTTGTAGTAAAGGTCACATGTCCTGCTCACTTTGAAGCATAGATAATGTGAATCAGGCTTTGTTCATGCCGGCTCAAGTGCAAACCTGAGCAAAATTGGTTTTGCTCATATTCTATTTGATTCATTATTTATAATGATATCTAATGAACATAAATCTGCAAACATTATGTATTTTCAATTTTTACAAATAATATAATATAGGAGTGCAAGATTTCTATAAGGTATTAATCAGGTTCTTTGATTAAATGAATTTTATAGAGAAAAATGTTGTTTTTTAAGCTTTGCCCAACAGATTTTCTCTTTTTGTTTGGAAACTTAATGAAGAATTGAGATATTAACAAGTGAACACCTTTGGAGCCTGCATTCATCAAAATATAATATACAGTGGTACCGCAAGATACGAAAGTAATCCGTTTCAGGGTGACGTTCGTATCTAGAACATTTCGTAGAAAACATTACGGCACCGCGTTTAAAAGTTAACTTTCTCGAGATATTTCACGAATTACTAACACCAACACGGTTTCAAGCACAAGCGTTGACAGATGGAGAGACGCAGATCTGAGAACACAGGGTGTCTCATGCAATGTTTGATTGGGTTCCAACTCTGAACAAATCTATATAGCAACCTACAGTGTCAGTTATAGTGCCACCTAGAAGTAATAAGGAATATCCCAGTTTCATGTAGCTATTTCAAGCTTTGTTTGAAGTACTTGTTTGAAATTTGAAACTTATGTAAGGGACCAAGACCTACAAAAAAGTCCATCAGAGCAAGTTTGCAAAAACGATCATTCTAATTCTAGGCCTTTTAGTGTAACAAACACCTCCTTCAGATTTCATATGATCATGGTCAAACTTTAGCAGTGGTAAGGCCTCTGCAATGTTAAATGGACTACTTGCACATAGACTTCCGCGTTCTTTGCAATATCATTCAGTAAGTTCTGGGTTCACTCTGGCTACGTCTCCAGGATCTCTCCAAGATTAACGTCACTTATGTGCTTTGTGTGCATAAACAATTTTATATTTAGGCATATTCCAGCTCTAATGATGAAGGTTCGGGAATTCTACTGTAATTGTACAGTAACTGGAACTTTATCAAAAAGTTTCGAGGTGTAGGGGGCAATCTAACACCCGAGGGAGACTTGAGGTATGCAGTCATGGTAAACTCAGGGTTTCCTCAACATCTCATTCTTGATCTTGGGATCACCAAATATCTCAGATGATCTGAGACCTTTAATTGGTTTATGCTCAACCACAGTAGATAATGGTGAATATGGAGATCTAAATACCTGGCAGCCAATGGAGGGGCTGAAGAATAGGTGTAATATGGTCGTGTTTTTTGTGAGCCCCACAAAGAAATCGTGCTGTGGCATTCTGGATTAATTGATTTCTGGACAGTGCTGATTGACAGATTCCAACCTAAAGGAAGAGTAGAGGTCTAGGTGGCCTGGGCAGCAGTCTAGACGTGAGAAATGAAAGCATGTTTAAAATCCTTTAAATGTTGTGTCTATTCTTTACCCGTTTCCTGCTTTGACTGTGATCTTCTTGATGTTGAAAATAGGACACAGCTCAACTTCACCGTCGCCATAGACTTCACAGCATCTAATGGTAAGAGAATCCCCTCAAATACAGCAGCGTCTATGTTTGAAATAGTCCCACATCAGTTCTAGATGTTCAGCTCTTATGTAAGTGACATCACTCCTGTGCCTGAACTCTGACGGATCGATCCCTGAACGCAGGAAACCCATCACAACCGACATCGCTGCACTACATGAACCCGTATCAGCTGAACGCGTATGCCATGGCTCTCAAAGCCGTGGGGGAGATCGTTCAGGACTATGACAGTGACAAGCTCTTCCCCGCCTACGGCTTCGGAGCCAAACTCCCCCCTGATGGAAAGATCTCGCACGCTTTCCCCCTGGTGAGCAAGAAAACAAACACATGACAGCAGCTCTGGACAGATCAGGGGGTGTATATCTTTTTTTCAGTCTGTTTTTATGTCTGTGGGTCTGTCTGCTTGTTTCTGACTATTTTTGCCTTTCTGTCTGTCTATCTATCTTTGTTTTCTGTATGTCTGTTTGTCTATATCTCTGCTTGTGTACGTTCTTTCTTTCTTTCTTTCAT
Organism: Danionella cerebrum; assembly: GCA_007224835.1. NCBI lineage: Eukaryota > Metazoa > Chordata > Actinopteri > Cypriniformes > Danionidae > Danionella > Danionella cerebrum. The sequence continues at coordinate 159,062 of SRMA01027303.1, read as the reverse complement.
TCTTTATCTCTCTGAATGTCTCTTTTTTCCACATTTATCTTTTTTTCAGTTTGATTGTCTCTTTTCTGTCAGCATGTCTCTTTTTTGTCTCTGAATGTCTCTTTTCCGCATGTTTCTTTTTTATCTACATATATCATTTTTCTGTCTGTTTTTTTGTCTGGCTCTTTTTTTACCAGCATTTCTCTTTTCTGTCAGCATGTCTCTTTTTGTCTGTTTGTCTCTTTTCTTTCAGCATGTCTCTTTTTTGTCTGTTTTTCCATTTTCTTTCAGCATGTCTCTTTTTGTCTGTTTTTCCCTTTTCTTTCAGCATGTCTCTTTTTGTCTGTTTTTCCCTTTTCTTTCAGCACGTCTTTTTTGTCTGTTTGTCTCTTTTCTTTCAGCATGTCTCTTTTTTGTTTGTTTGTCACTTTTCGTTCAGCATGTCTCTTTTTTGTCTGTTTCTTTTCTTTTAGCATGTCTCTTTTTTATGCCTGAATGTCTCTTTTCTGTCTGTATGTGCCTTTTTGTTGCCTGCATGTCTCTTTTCTGTCAACATTTCTCTTTTTTGCCTGTATTTTTCTTTCTTTTCACTTGTATTTCTTTCTTTCTCTCTAAATATTTTTCAAAACTTTTTCTTTTTGTACGTCTATCTTTTCCTTTGAAGTCTATCTGCACTTTTCTCACTGTGTTTCTTTTTGTCTTTCTTTATTTTTTTTCCTTTCTTTCTATGCGTTTGTTTACCACCACAGCACTTTTACAATCAACCACGTTTAAATAGTTGCAACCATTTTGCAATCAACTACATTTAAATCTGTTTAAGCTCCAAGCTCCATCCTTTTGTTTTTTCTCCCCTTCATCCTTCAAACAAACTCTCCAGTCCTGCATCCAACTTTGCATCCATCCAATTCAATTTCTCTCCATCTGTGCATCCAACTTTAACCCTGCATATTATTTATTATACTCTTTCCATTTTTCCAACAAATATTCAAAATTTAAATAAAACACAAGTATTTTAAACAAATGTAAAACTTTGTATCAACTTACTAGTCTGACTAGGCAACGGTAACTAAGGGGGTGGGGCTTATTAATAAGTCAGCGGGCCAAACCTCTTCAGCACCCTAAGTTATGACAGACTTCATTTTCACATGTGCTATCCCTTTAAATCTTAATCCACACAGTCATCATATCAATTATTAATGCTAAACTGTTAAGTAATGCATTTCCAGCATTGGATGTAGCGTAAAGCAACATAAAATATGCCTCAGCCCATTATGAATAAGTCAGAGACAACAAGAGAGTCGTTCCTCATGTGTTATAAATGAACATGTGGAGTGTTTGTGTGTTTTCTGATCTGGCAGAACTCAGACTGTGAGAATGCTAACTGCGTGGGCATCGAAGGTGTGCTGGAGGCATATTACGACTGTCTAAGGAAAGTGCAGCTCTATGGACCCACCAACTTTGCCCCTGTCATCAACCAGGTGGCCCAGTAAGCGAAACATTGATACCAGCTTGCGCATCTCTTTCTGTCTGTCTGCCCTGGGCTTATTTTTCCCTCGCTCCCCCGTGAGCTGAACTCCTTGTCACTAGCCACTTGTTATTCACCATAAAGCCTGTCCTCTCTTCACACAAATGCTCTTAGGCTCAGACAATACTCCCCCAGAATCCAGCCTCCTTACCTGCAGCTCAGATGCATACTGGAGACAAGCTTATAACTGTGTCCTCTTTTATTGTGGTATTCCATAAAATGCAACAAACCCTTTCCTTTTTGATAGAGAAATAAGGAAGGAAGGAAGGGCGGGAGGGAGGGAGGGAGGAAGGAAGGAAGGAAGGAAGGAAGGAAGGAAGGAAGGAAGGAAGTTTTTTATTGAATTTATACAGCCAAAGAAACACAAAGCCTTCATTTACTGAGCTGAAAAATATAAATGTAGAATAATACAAAATAATTCAGATTCTTTATTTGTGTAATTCTGTTAGTGTTTTTGGGTCAATGTGTTCTGATCAAATAAAAGTTCCTGTTGGAAGAAAAGATATGCACATGTTGGTTTCAAAGCATGTTTGCAGTGGTTTGTTAGACATAGTGTACTGTGTTTGAGCTTATAATGGTATTTTGAAAGTTAATTTTAGGGTTTAGTTTACAGTGTGTGGTTTTGAGCGTGAAATTAACCATTTGCTAAACTGTCATAGCGACTGTAAAAATAAAACTGTAATACACAGATTTTAAAGAAATTTAAAAATACAGATTTTTTTACATGACTACAGTTCACCACCAATTGTTGTGCCTCCAAACCTTGTTTTCTTCTGTTTAGTATCTCTTATCGAATGTTATAAACTGCTAGTACTTAATCTCAACAGAGAAGAGTAACTGGTTTGGAATCAATTAGTCCGAGAGCAAACACAGAAAGGATTTTCGTTTTTGGGTAAGCTGCCTCTTTAATACAGATTCATCAATGGATCTTGTTCCAGTAAAGCACTTCAGCGCAGACAGTTAGACTTGCCATTGGAAGAAGATGAGCTCATACTAACATTAATCACACAGCATAACAAAAGATTTAGCGCTCCCTCCTCCACCCACACTGGCTTTTAATTGGCCTTGTCACTTCCAAGGCTTTCAGATCCGACTAAATCTCTCAATCTGATGAAAACCAAGCTGCAATACCTGGAGAGCTGCTTTAAGAGGCAGATATTGATCGCCGCTCAACTTTTCCTCAGCTGTTATGAGTCTCTCTCAGCTCATCGTGACTGAAACTATATCCGGAGCAGCTTATTACAGTTCATATACGGCAAAGAGCTGGAACATTTAATATTACAGGCTGAGACGGCAGCTTAGATCAAATAGAACAGGATTTTACCAGGGATTTCCGGTGACATATAAAACTGCAATCTCCAAATTATTACACTCTTAGATGTTGTGCGTCTAAAACCCATTTCAATGATTTTAAATCTCTTCAGTCGGGTGTTTTGAAAGCTCTCGCCATACTGTTGCAACCCATAAACATTCTCACAGCCAGACGTCTAAATCGTTCTCATTTTGGGTGTTTGAGAAGTTGTGTTTGTTCTCGTCCCCGGGCTCTAACTGTGCTGTACGTGCTCAGGTGCGCGTCGGAGGTGACAGATGGCTCGCAGTACTTCGTCTTGCTGATCATCACAGACGGAGTCATTTCCGACATGGTCCAGACTAGAGAAGCTGTGGTCACCGTAAGTCAATCTCATTTGTTAAAGTTGATGAAAAGAGGTTCAAGATGCAGGGTTCTCAAGTTTTGGACTTTCCTTAATAATTACAGTCGTGCTCATAAGTTTACATACACAGTTATTGGTTGGGTGAAGCCATTTATTCTCAAACAACTGTGTTTACTCTTTTAAATCATAATGTCAACAGAAACTTTCCAGATGACCCTGATCAAAAGCTCTTAAAGGGGGGTTTTATGCTAATACGTGTCGACGAAGCTCCTCGTTCAGAGTGCTGTTCTCTATAGTTCTCAAAATGACTTCTACAAGGAGATGTGTGTTTGGATGCCCAAGGAGAGAGCCCTCTCTTCACGCTTCCCAAGGATGACATGCTTCGTCAAAAATGGTTGGACTTCATTGTTGGAACGAACCCTCCTTCCAAAAATGTTTGCTATGTTTGTACAAGACATTTCACTGACGATTGCTTTCTAAACAAAAGCTTTTTGATAGTGGACTCATTAGTAGATTGTCGCTAAAAGAAAGTGCAATCCCAACTCTCAAGAGCTCTCCATCGGAACCTGCACAGGTAAACTGAACCGCAACTCGCATTGCTTTGTTAGCATCGGTAGCTTACATTACATGACATTAGCTAGCTTGCACTGTATTCTTAGAATACCAAATTTTGTGTCTCTACATTAACAACATTATGATTCATATTTTTAATTTCCTTGTAAAATGTTGCCACAAAATGGTGCAAATTTACAAGAGGATATTTACCAAGCAGACACTTCTTGAAAAAGTCTCTGTACTTGCTCCGGTTCCGCCGAAAACTCACTTTTTGGGTCCGACGTAGGATCGTGTGCATAGGTCTCTACAATACCCTCCGTTACCATTTTGGAAAAACGTGATTTGAATGTTTTTACTATGAAAATGTTGCGGCGCTCGGAAAATGAAAACAAACTCTGGCAGTGCACATGGAGTATGACGCACTGAAGGGGGGGTGTCGGAAAGAAGGAGGGGGCTCTTAAAGAGACAGGTGAATATCAGGGCGTTACTCGCAGCCAAGATGCCAAGTCAAATTTCTATGACGTTGTTTATGACAAATACAGCGATTAGTAAAATTGTTACTTGAGTGTGATATAAAAACGACACGATATGCCTGAAAAACATATAATACCCCCCTTTAATATTCCTTGCTTTATTATCAATAACAGCCTGAAGTCTCTTGAGGTAGTTTATCTTCTCTGTCGGTAAAGCAGAAGATTCTTCTTGACAAAAAGCCTCCAGCTCTTGTAAATTCTTGCACGTTGTATGTTTTGTGTCTGGTGATGGTGGCAACCCTAGTGGCCAAAAACTCTCACTTTTGTTAAACAATAATTATTTTCAATTAGCATCCATAAAATCAAGTGCTGTGATATACTGAGCGCATTTAGCTGGATCACCTGTATGCAACCCGGATATACCAATGCCATTTTTTGATTGGCTAGTGGTTAGGGAGTCATAGTATATCGTGATTGGCCAGTAATTCCTAACAGCTTGTTCATTCTATATAATGTAGTGAATGTTAGAATTTCTGTAAGTAGAATTTGTCTCAACGCATGAGACCTGAGAACCCTGTTGTTTAATGTTGTATCTCTGTTCTTTTGATGTCGGAGCATTCAGTGTGCAAGAAAACAGCTGCCCTTTTCCGGTGCAAAAGCAAAGCTAAAGAGTGTTTTTCTCCAAAATGTTTAAGAAGAAAATGTTTAACACTTCCCTGTTTGCAGGCAGCCTCTCTGCCTATGTCCATCATCATCGTCGGCGTGGGCCCGGCTGAATTTGATGGTGAGGTTTTGTCAGCTCAGATCTGAGAACTGCTGCGAGGGCATGATGTAACTGTACTCTTGATCCTGTGCTAGCGATGGAGGAGCTGGATGGAGACGAGGTCAGGGTGTCCTCCAGGGGACGAGTCGCAGAAAGAGACATCGTCCAGGTATATGCTGATATCCACTTCCTCGCTCTGTGTGTTACATGCAATAAAAGTGCTGTTTACACGGCCTTTACCAATTGCCAGAAATAGATTTCTAAGATGAAAGGTGACGTCTTTTAGATATTATATGTATAATGTAATATTATCAAATATTACTTTTTAAAATGATTTTAGTTAGTTTAATTAAAGTTGTAACTTGGACTAAATCAAAGTTTAGTGTTTAAAGTTTTCTGTTTAATTGAGCATGCATTACCATTTATTACCATTAATTTTGATTGTATTTAGTAATTGTCAAAAATAATTTTAACAATAAAAATGCATTTATTTAATAGTGGACGTATTCAATGACAATATCATTGAGTAGGAATAATAATACTATTTTAAAACCCAATATTAAAATGGTATCAATTATTAATGAATAAAATCACATTTTTAAATAATGATACTACTACAAAAAATAATAGTGAAATCTATTCTGTTATTTTATACTGATAATATATTAAAAAGTTTATGATAAAAACTTCATATTGTGTTTATGATAAAAACTTTTAAACTGTACGGTCTAGAAAAAAGATTCCTTTAAAAAAAAAATCATTTTGCAATATGCAAATTAGCAGCTTTTAAAATTTATATCTAAATAAATTCACTGTTTACTGGATTTTCATGAAACTAGTGCCAGATCATCTTCGGTCCAAATGTTTTCAGAGGGCAGCCCATGATCTGAGGTGGCCTGCAGAGTTTCAGCTCTGTGCCCCCAGTGGTCAGTAGATAAAAAAAAAAAAAAAAACAAGATACCAGTTTGTCGAAAATCATAAAGGTGGTGTTGTTTTCAAACCATCATTTGAAGTCAGACTATGCAGTCCTGAACGGAATCAAAACCTTTTTGTCATCACCACCTTGTGGTCATCAATCTGGTTTAGTCTTTTTCTCTGAATTGCGCGACATAATTATAGATACAAATCTTTCCATTGTAAACCATCTTATCCGCCTACACCTGCTTTTTCTAACCTCTCCTCGACCGTTCATTTTCCGAGCTGATGTTTCCTGCGTGTATATATATATATATATATATATATATCTATTTATATATATATTTCATTAAATTATTAATGAGTTTTGAGTATTAATTAACGCCCATTATGAGTTTCTGCAGATGCAGAACATATCTTTACAAAAATTGGTATGCCTCTATGCAACCAGATTATGCCCAAAAAAATACAAAATTTAAATCACTGATCACAGTATCTATTAGTCATGTGTCGTGTGCCGTCCAATAGAGAGCCAGTCATGACTGGTCCAATAGTAGCACAGTGGCAGTGAACGTCTGTAGCCAGACACTCTTAAACATTTCCACTCAATGGTTTATAAATGCTTTATAGCAAAATCTCAGTTAATCTTTTTTAATTAGTTTCACTTAAGTCAACTTAAAATGTCTTCTGAGTACATTTCTGCCCAATAAATATACAAAAGCTATTATAAAACCGCCATTGGGTTTTTGTTTCCTGACATTCTTCAAAATATCGACTACAAAATATCTCTACATACTTTTTTGCAGTTTCTATTTTTGTATTTTAATGCCGCCGTTTTTCATATGTGCATAAATTAGAGGCTGTGTCTGTGTGCAGTTTGTGCCGTTCCGAGACTACATCGACCGCTCAGGGAATCAGGTGCTCAGTATGGCCCGTCTGGCCAAAGACGTCCTGGCCGAGATTCCTGACCAGCTGCTGTCCTTCATGAAGAGCCGAGGGATCGAACCCAGACCTTCACTCACCCCTTCCCCGACTCCACAGATCAGCGTCCACCTCTGAACCCAGAACAGCTCTTGTACAGCTCCACGTTCACTGGGGAAGCACAGTTTTATTTCCACATGGGTTAGCAGTAGCACATGATGTAGTGACAGTAATAATCAACTCGAATCAGGAACGCCTTCATGTAAGTGTGTCTGTGGTGTTTTATATATTATTAATATAGAAATATATACTTTATAATCAGCCAGCAATCATTCCAAAAACAGAAGAGGACTTGTGGAAGGAGTTTAAGAAGAGGAAATATAACTTGAGCAATACACGGGACTTTTCATCGATACCTTTGCAGAATTGGTTGCTATCGATTGAATTGATATATCGATTTAAATGATTTGTTTGCGACACGTATTCTCTGTCTCAGTGGTCTTAGTGTTTAGTTAAACGCCCGCATGCACAGCTCACCGTTGACATCTCTGCGATCCTCTCTCATTTCCTCACCGGCAGAATCTGTGGCGCCCGCACACTATTGAATGTGTAAATATTTGCCGGTTTGTGGCTGATTTTGAGCGGAGCTAATAAGTAGCTTGGTTTTACAGAAGAACAGATGCCTGTGCCTGCTCTTCTTCTCCACACCTCGAGTGTATGATTCAGCTAATTACCTGGAGAAAACCCAGCTCCAATCAGTGCAATTCATCCAGAGAGAGATCCTGAGTGCAATCAGCAGAGCCTAATGTAGACAGACGGACGGAGAGAGGAAGATGAATCGCTGATCAGCTGAGTGACAGGAACCGGGGGGTTTTGTTTTTGAAAGCTAGAGGGACTTGCTAAACACTACAGCGTAATCTATTGGAAAAATGTGCATTTTTTTTTACTCTCTAATCACAAGAAAAGACTAGGGAATTGTGACGTTATTTTCAAGATGTAATGTTTTACATTTTATTTGCATTTTGAGCATAGTGTGCAGCTGGTGGTGAAAGCGGGCAAATGTCAATAGAGAAAGTAGATTAACACTTTTCAGCTCTATGTACAATTGATCATTCATTAAGCTCCGCCCCTCGCTGACATTGGGTCAGCAGGCTACACCATCACGCACATTCGCTTGTTGGGAATTTAGAGAAACTCTATTAGCTTCTACGATCGTGGTCACTGATCTTCTTGGAGTCCTTTTCAATTTATACTGTCGAATGAAAGTGCCAATAATGAAAGTACCAAAACATTACAGTAATTCTGTTTAATATAAATATGTGATTAGCCTTTTTATGCAATTTTGAAAGCATAACAAATATTTGAGCCCTCTACACTAGTAACTTTCTAAATTCAATATTAACGGTAAAAAAGTCTACACCGCTTACCCCCGTTCCTCCCACAGTCTTGCTTTCGCCATGCCCCTTTTGGGACTTGTAGTACTGCACTGCGTAATGGTCGCCAGTCATTGGTCAAATAGAACAGCATGAAATAGTTTGAATGAGAATTAAGAGTTTTCTGTGTGTCACTCGACTGAAAAGAGAGTTCTGTGTAAGTTTCATCACTTCATAAAAGAATGAATCCACCGTAAACTTATAGAAATAACAACACGCTACACGCAGTTCAGTGCTGGTGTATGCTAAGGAGCTCTCGTGCTGTTAAAGTTAATGAACAAAGTTTGGATCTATTTCATGCAAATATTGTTTTTATTTTTCCAAATGTGTTTCGTTGACATTATTCACCGATTTTAGGTGTTTTGTGCAATGCTGGGTCGGTTAGCATAACTGCTAATATTGCTGCGTCACCATTTATTAAGATGTATGTTCAAATCTTAGTTGCTTGACATCGCCCAACTTAATTACTCACAGCTCTAGGAATGATTATCACCCTCCAGAATTCTAGTTTCATAACTATGTATTTCCCTGGGATATTTTAATTGATTGACTAAAATAATAATATTTTTTTACCCAATAATAATTGTAGCATACCTGGTTTTGTGATTAAATGCTGGTTTGAAATTTGGCAGCGCTGTTCTGAACAATCTTTCAAGTCTGTTTTTATTAGTCACAGACCAAACAACTGAAAAATACTCCAAACGAGAAGAGCACAAGTGCATGCGTCAAACCTTTATGGTATGATAAAAGGTAAAGAAAGAGCACGTTCTATACACCGCTATACCTTTTGCCATTTTCTTGTTGATGCAAACAATATGTTGTGACCTTGAAAGGGAGTGATATAAAGTCACTCCTAGTAATTTAAACTGGTTCACTTGCTCACTTGAAGATCCCTGTACAGATAGATTTAGCTTCGGGTCATCCACTAACATTAACTTTCCTCCCACAAACATAGCGTTTTGTTTTTGCAACATTTAAAACCATATTATTGTGATTAACCCAGTTATGAATATTTATTAGGTCCAGTCCCAGTATAGTATTAACCCTTAGAAGTCTCTGCACACACCGGTGCATGTGACAATCACAGCGGCTGTTTTGAGTAAAGTAGTAATTGATGCAACCCAGCTATAGTTTAATTATGATTTCAAAATATAAAGGTTTCAAAAAGGTTATCTGTCTTGATGTGTTTGGTTTTGAACAAGATTTATGACATTATTTTCAAGGAAATTTAAATAGAAATGTTAAATTAGAAAATATGCAATCGTCTTTAAGTTTCATTTTACAAACCCAAATCGGTGCCATCTAGTGCTGAAAAGAAGGGAAACCCTTAAATATCTGTGACATTCTAAGTTCTAACATTAAACAAAAAGTTCTTGGAACAGTGTATAAGGTTTAAGAGAGGTTTTTGTGTATTTATTTAAAGAGGTTTATATATATGTGTGTGTGTGTGTGCGTGTGCGTGTGCGTGTGCGTGTGTTAACCTCTCCTAAACCTTATACACTGTTCCTAGAACTTTTTGTTCAATTTATATATATATATATATATATATATATATATATATATAATATATATATATATATATATATATATATATATATATATATATATATATATATATATATATATATATATATACAATTTTCACATCGTTTTTATGCTCAAAACAGCCTTGGACTTCTAAAGATCCATAGAATTCTCAGCAGAATAAAACAATGTTGAATCATAAGCATACATTACAACAGATGACTTGTTTAAAACAAATGCAGATCATTAAAAAAAAGAAAGAAAAGAAAGGGACCAAGTCAATTACCCTGTGGCACCCCGCAATCTACTATACACCTCACTGAAGAGCAGCCATCACAATAGACTCTTTGTTTCCTTCTGGTTAGATCAGAGCAAAGCCTCAGATGAAAATTGATGTGATTTTAATTTTTCAATCAAAATATCAAGAATAATTAGATTGAAAGCTTCACTAAAATAAAAAAAAATACAACTCAGACAAGATTCCTATTTTCAACTGCTTTGCACCAGCTTTCTGTGAAATGGCTGATAGCTTTACACATTGAGTGATCAGGCTTATATGCATGTTGAAACTGTAAATATATCTGTATCATGTTTATTAGCATGTTTTGGTCTTTTGGGGGAAACCAAAGTATGCCGAGGAAAATTGCACAAGTACAGCGGGAGTGTAAAAAAAACTCTCAAAAAGCCACAGGATGGTCAGAGACATGGAATCTTGATGCATGAAAATTAGAATATTTCAAATATATTCAAAACATGATAAAATAATGATTATTACATAATAGTAATAATGATATCCTAAAAATGTACTTTAAGTTATTTGAAAGTATACACTATGACCTCTTGCAATCTGCCTTTTCCATTTAGCCCTACTTTCTCTAAGATCTTTTATAGAGCTGTAATTAGTCCTAAATGCAAATGGTCTGTTATTGTTTTATTGAAGATAATGTGTGATTCGAGACAACTTTAGTATTATCAAAAAATATTAAGGAAGAAGATAAGTGTAAAATAATTCCTCAACAATCCTGAAATTATACACATTTTGTCTCTTTTTTTACTGGAAAAATCTTATCTTTGTATCAAAAATGTAAATAAAAAAAGAAAAGAAAATTTCATAAATCCTCCAAAAAATCAAAGACGAGGTCAAAACAATGACTGTTCCTGGCATTTTTTTGTGCAATTGTGCTTTTTTTGTGCCAGAACTTTGAAAAACATGAACCATAACACAGCTATTGTAATTCCAATGGTTATTCCTCCTTTTCACCACTAGATGGCAGATTGGGGCCTGTAAAATGAAACTGTAAGACGAGCACATTTTTCATGGATTTTGATTTGAATAACCTTCACATAAAACTTTTGTGAAGTTTTTAAATTTAAAACAAGCAATATAAAAATGAGTATCCTTTTTGAAACCCTTTTTCATACACTATATTCAAAACAGCTGCTGTGATTGGCTGACTTTTAAGGTTTAAGGGAGGAGCTGAAGAGTGATGACCTTTGATCTCAGCACCACCCGTTTTGTATTAAACTTGACCTGAACTTCCATGTTGCACAAATAATTCCAGAATGATTGGTGACTTACTGAATGTTTGCCAGGGCATGAGTATTACAGTGGAAAGGTTCCTTTCTTCATTCTGCTAATAGTGCAAGAGAATAGCACAAAAAAAACTGAATCTCACTGAATTCAGACCTGTATCTCCTTCACAACCCTTGTTGCTGTGATCAAATATTGCTCAATCACATCGAAAACCATCTTACTCCTGTTTGTATGCACACAATAATCAATAGGAAATGTTCTATCTGTCCGTAGATTTGAATGATATATGTCATAGTAACAACAGCTACAGTAAACACAGCTCCTTGTGCCAAAGTGCTACCATGCTAACATTACTGCCAAGGTTGTGTGTCTTTGTGCGTGAGGCAAAGATGTTCTGTTTTTATATCGCCTTGTCGTGTTTTTAATAAAGCATGAATGTCTTGTGCCCACTTGTTCGGTTTGTTTTTTTCACAGGAGAAATTGCTCCGGGCGGTTCACATTCACGGTGGTTGGATGAAAAAAATGTGTCTTTTGTTTGGAATGACTCGAGGGTGAGTACATGTGGATTTGCTCGGTGCTAGCTCAGCGATTAGAATCGATGATGGATTGATTTTGTGGAAGTCCAGAAGCTCTTGACTGGCATCTGCTGGTGGATCGATGATTGAAGATGTTGCTTTTCTCCCTAAGGTTGCGTGTATGTAGGAAGCAAAGGATGTGTCAGAGTTTCCAGAGGTTAAAGGTTAGAAAATGCTAGCAGTGCTTTAAAAATAGGTCTAAAGAGGCTGCACTGGAGCATTAAAACACCATTATCTTCAATCTTGCGGTATATTACACTTCAAAAGCAACAGTTCGTATCTTGTTTGTAACTATTTACACATTTGTATATAGCGTTTTAAAATCCTTTAGATTTTGGTTCCAAAATGCCCTTTATCCAAAAATGTTGAAGGTTGAAAACAACAACTTTTTTGCACAAAATGCTAAAAATCCATGAACTACCCTCCCACATAATTATGTAAAGTATACTATGTAATATTCTCATTTTTGTTTGTTCATCCTATTGTATGTTTTAATTACTTTTTACTCATTGATTTATGAGCAGTTTATAAACAATATTTACGTTAAATATTCTGACTGAAACAAAAATGAACTCACCTAGTGCTGCACAGAAAATTGCTTTACAGGCCGTTTTGAAATCCAATCGGCAAAAGCTTTCCTTTTGGGTGCGCTGCTGAAGATCACCAGAAATTTGTGTTTCCTTGGTGCCTTTTCCAAATTATTATGCCAATTACCTCATTTACCGAACTAATTGATGTAGTAATTTCAACCAAACGCTGAAAAACAATTTAAGCATTTAAACATTTTAACTAGTCACTTCACATTTTTACACAAGACCCTTATTTGAAATCAGCTTCACGACTCTTGCGTCCGTTGAACTTGTGAGTTTAGACAGTGTGGATGAAAAAAAAAAATGTGTATTTTTCTGCCCAGTTCCCAGTGTCTGCTTGTGGACATTGATTAGTTTTTATATTTTTTCAAACCCAGAAACTTAACACTACTCAAAACTTATGAGGGGCATTTGAATATTTGAGTGCTGTGGATGTGTATGTGCAAGCAGACTGCAAAACTGCTGACCTTGTTTGCACCTCTATAACGGTTTGGCAAAACTCTAAGATGAGCTAAAAACAATCATTGTTGAACGTCACGGTTTAGGAGCAGTATACAGAAAGCTAATGATTTTAACTGTGAGGAATTGGAAGACCAGAGGCAAAGTTATAGTTAAGACCTGAAGTGGCAGACTAAGAAAAAGATAACCTGAAGCACCGGATGAAGAGAACAGTCACGGTCAACCCACAGACCAGCTCCAAAGACCTTGCAGGTGATGTTATCATCGAGTAATGCAGAAAAGGCCTTTTCTCTGCACAAACCACAAACTTTGATGAAACTTAAATAGAGTTATTTGGGCAAAACAAGAGGTTGTTGTGCATGGCAAAAAAAAAAAAAAAAAAAAAACAACGCCACAGCATTCCAAGAAAAACACTTGCCACCTAAAATAAAATCTACTGAGGTATTCATGGAGAGGAAAAAAATCAACATTTTGGAATCGCAATCTCTGTCCCCAGACCTGACAAATATTAAAAATTTGTGATGTGATTTATAGCAGGCTGTTCATACTCTACTAATGGTTCAAAACACCATCAGCCAGAATCCATACTCTAATTGGAAGCTAGGTTTAGAGGCTCTAGAAAAGGAGGATGCACAAAACATTGAGTTCACTTCTCTTTTGTGGTGCCTAAATTTATGCACATGCTTGAATTTGTTTAAATACTTCATGTGGACTTTCCATTTAATTTCCACCCTTCTAATACTGCTCCCTCTCTCTCTTCGCTGTGTTAGACTGTTCTCAATCGAAGCCGCCATAATTCTTCAGTAGTTGTCACTGGTCTGTGCTGGGTTCTTCTTCGTCAAAGCGAAGGATGGCTCACTCTATGTATCAATAATTGTGGGCTTAATGAGATAAAGATCAAAAATCGCTATCCCATTCCCCTGATGAGTTACGTATTTGATATTCTCCATGGGGCTAACTTCTTCACCAAATTACATCTCTGCAACGCATACCAAACTGATTCGTGTGGAGGATAAATGGAAGGCTGTTTTTATCCTGCCCTTCGGACACTTAGAATACAGGGTTCTGCCCTTCGGACTCATTAACTTCCCAGTTGTCTTCGATTAGCCGCTTGTCAATGAACACGTCTTTGCGTTCATCTATTTAGACCAGGGGTACTCATTACGTCCGGTTACGTTACGGAGGTGCTACCGGTCGATCGCGGCGTGAAATTGAAACAATATCAGCCGATCATCCATCCCGTCACAGTTCAGTAAAGTTAGCTGCAGATTCACGGATTCGGTTTTCTCTGATCAATAGCTCGAGACCAGAATGTTCTTAGTAAACAAATAATATCTATTTTTAATCTGTGTTATGTAGTGGACAAACTACAAAATGTTTTTTATCAAAACAAGTTTCCCTCGGCATTCGCAGAAACACATTACCGTCTATGAGCAACCCGCTGACATGGAATCGCTTAGGGACCGTCTGCAAATGACCAGATCCAAAATATGTTTTACCCAGAATATGCTTCATAACTTCTTTCTAAATTGCTCTATTACAACCAAAATCAAGCAACACACCACTCCTCACCTGTATATTGTACTGCATGACTCAGTTTCAATTAAAAAAAAAAATTTGAAAAAATTATTAGAGCATAATTTTTATTTTTGATTATTTGGATCTTGATTATTCTTGACTCTTTTACCATCAATTCAGGTCACACGCAACTGTTCTAATGATTCAATTCAGTGCAATTCATCAAATTAAACTCAAGTTATTACAAAAAATGTAAATAATTAATTATTATGTGTGTTTTGTCAATTCTCAATAAAGTTAATTGTTAGTTGATCAGTTTGACTTGTTCATTTTAAAAGTAGCTTGCAAGCTGAAAAAGTGTGAGCACCACTGATTTAAACAATATTTTGATATTTTCTACTGACCTACCCACGCATATCCAGCACGTCTGTGGCTGCTAGCTCCAGTGCTCGGCTATCTCCAGTGCTCCGCTATCAGGTGCGTTCAATGAGGAGTGTTAAATTATTCCGTCCTTGAGTGAACTGAGCCATGTCTCCGAGTATTGAATAAATCTGAGTTTCTTGCACTTGGGTCCTCTGTCCTTACTTTGCACCTAACAATATCCCTATGTTTGTCATCTTTGTGATATATTGAACTGATTTTTCTTATCCAACCAGTAGTTTATAAAGGAAAATTTAAAATGAAAATTTACAGGAGTGCCCAAACTTTTCATTCCGACAATCATTCCACTAATTCAAGGTTATATTCTACAGATAATTCAATTTGTTTGGTGCTAGATTTGTGTTCATTTTGGTGCTGTACAAGCCCGCAATAACATTTAAGAGCAAAGTTTATATATGTGTTCTGCAAAGACGCCTTTACCGTTAAACAGATTTTATTGGTGTGCCCTGGTTTTATATACTTGTTAAAACCGATGTCGAGGAATTTACACAAGAAACTAAAACATTTTATAAAGTGCCACAAGCTGCATAGAGGCAAGTGTTGTGCTTGAGACATGTTCGCGGTTAATCGTTTCTCAATCTTTCAGCATCTTAAAGGAACTTACAATTTCAACAATGCAGAGGATGAAACCTTTGGAGCTCCATTTAGATCTTATTCTTACCAACAGTTACTGTATTCTGACCAATTAAGGTAAACCAGCACAACGATGTTGACAAAGAACGAGATACAAAATACACCTCATTAAATGTTTTTTTTGGAGTGAATTCAAACCTTTTAAAATGACGGGTTTAACAATAGTGGCTGTGCTCCGTTGCTCACATATAACATCCCCTGCAGACAAATGCCTGTTTTTGTGTTAAATTTAACTTTTTACCAGCTCTTCTCTCTTCACCGTGACTCTTCTGAGAGTCCTCAAGCGCTTCACACACAGGGATCTGGATGAGCAAACATCTTTGAAAGGCTGTGTTTACCCTCACACTCCTCTAGCAACAATACCATATTCTCACCAATCATTCACAGAGACTGACTCAGAAGGAGAAGTGAACACTTTGTTCCATCACTGTCCTCTAGTGGTAACAGAAGACAGCTTCCGTGTGTGAGGTTCTTCAGGCAGTGCAAGCTAAGGTTTAAACTTGAGGTTACAGATTTATTGCCATTTGCAAGTAGCAATTTGTATCTGGCTAATCAACCTGCTTTTACACGGCAGAAGTGCCTCTATGGTTACATCCAGCAATGTTTGATTCACATACTGTCTTTTAATGCCAGAAAAATGCTAAACCTGGCCAATTTTTTTTTGCTGAAGAGGTAACCTCTACATATGAAAATAACTTTGGAAAATGTTCACTCTGAAATAACCTGAAAAGTACATCTTTTGTTGTTTCTTACTCCAACTCAACTCATACTTTCTTGTCCTTTTAGAGTCTATTGTATACAACCTTGAGCTATTTAGACCCATTTCCAGCACTGAAGTGGGAATTATTGTGACTTATTGTAGACATATGTAATGAGAAACTCACAATTCTCACTTCTTAATCAGAATAAGTCTGAATTTTGAAAAAAAAAAATAGTAGCATTTCTGAAAAATGAAGTAGATAGTTGGGACTTAATATCACAGAATTGAGACTTTTTATCAGACATAGACCTTATTTAGGACCAGCTTTAGGACTTTTTTTAATCACAATTGGGACTTTATATCTCAAAATTGTAACTTTACAACAGATTTGGGACATCTCAGAATTGGGACTTTATATTTCAGTTTAGAATTGTGAGTTTTTTTGACAAAATAACAGACTTTTACTGACTTAAAAACTCCTAATTCTGTGGGAATTGTGATATTTTTATCATGCAATTCTGAGATAAAACATCACATTACTCTTGTTTTATTTCATCTTTATTTGCAGACTTCCAAATGGAGTCTAATTAACACAAATTTCAAAAACAAGTTGAAAAACAAGGCAAAGTAAGAGACTGCTGTATCTTTACTACAGATTGTACCACTGCCTGCACTTCCATTTCCTTTAGATTAGATAATATTTGGGCTGTTAGCTGATGATCACAACTGAAAAACCATACAAACGTGTTGATTGACCTCAGTAGAGACACAGATCCTCAGCGGTGAGAAGATTTATGACGAGAGGCTCTTTACTGCTTCTCATTAGCTCAGAGATCTTTCTGGTGCTGTCGAGGAACATATTGCACAACTTCTCCCAAGAAAAAGAAAATGTCTTAAGAATCCGCAGGGGTTTGGATCAACATCCAGGGCTGCAAAGAGCAGATTAAATTCCAACTTCAGTCGTGATTGAATTAGTCTGAATAGCTCATTACTCAACCAATCACTTTCTCAACCGCGATAAAGGTTTTCACATTTAATTCAAAACTCTTTTCAGCTTTTTTATAACACCACAGATGTTTACAGATGATGAAAAGATCAATGACTCATTTACGATGTGGCTCCAACCCTTTGCTTTTAGTTGTAGAAAAACACCAGTTTTGCAGCTTGCTGACTCTCACCGTGTGAACGTGAAGCTTCTAGCTTTTCTTAAAATATCTTTAGCACAGGAGAAAGTCAGCTATGAAGTGGTGGAGTGACACAGTGGTGAGCAAATAATTGTCTGCCACACCTAGCGAAGACATCTCACCAGGCCTTGCGGCTGAAATGCTCAGCACACCAGAAGGCTGAAGGGCTGGGTGTGTTTTTTTTTTCATCTTTTTTTCCAGCAGATTTACAAAACAGGATTCTTTAGATCAGAGCTTCAAACTGATTTTCGTTCAAGGGCCACACATGCAACAGTTTAATTCCAACAAAGATCAAATAAATCTATACGCACATGAAATGTGCAGTTCAATTATGTTAGATCCACCAATTACACCAAACATCTGCTCAGTATCATGTCACACTTAAGGTGAAACCCAGTCATGAACTGAAAAAGAACCAGCTATGTAGGGGGATTAAAACTAGCTGAGGAACAGCCAAGCTCTGCGACCAAGGTGAAGTTAAGATACTTTCTTGTCATGGCTAGATTGAGAACAGCAACAAAGTAGCTTTACAGCATCAACAAGGTCTCTCCCATTCTCCCAGTTAATTTTTTAAAGGATCCTGGAGTTTCAAGAAACGTAAAGAAACAGTAAACTAGAAGCCCATTCAGATCAAATCGATCAGTGGGATCCATGTCAGAATTGGTGCTCACGGAAGAATTATAGCCAAACATCAATACATGCAATGCAGCAGAGTCGCTGGAGAGCTGTACAATACTGAGTATCTGCAGGCAAAGGTGAAGCGTCGTGGAGGTTATTTGATCTTTTGGGGCTGCATTTCTGCAAATGGAGTTGGAGATTTGGTCGGGATTAATGGTGTTCTCAAAGCTGAGAAATACTTTTGTTCATTTTGTGGGCAATTTTTTTGGTTGATACTTTTTTTAGAGCGCGAGGAGGTGTTGTCACATGGGGTACTGCCACTGACTGTATTTAACATGGATGATGTGTCAGTGACATCACCCATTGGTTTCTGGCAAACCCAGCCATCATCTTTGTGAAAGTATGTCATTTCCTGGTAATCAAAAATGGGAAAAAGATCCACAGAGGTTGTACATGGGTGTAGAAACACAAAAAGAAACAACCGTCAGTAAAATATAAAAAAAGCCCCACAAGGTGTAGCCAAATTCATCAGGTGAAAATTAGCTGGAATGAACGACACCAGAGGATAACGTGTGATGGGCTGAAAGAATCTGCCTCTCAAGAAACCACATCCTCAATTATGCACAAGGCTTAATAAATCTTAAAACAACAAATTAAGACAAATTAACCCCACACAGAGTGTTCATGAAGGTCAAATCTAGAGATCTACAAAAAAATCAAAAGAGCCAGGGGTGGAAATATAGCTTTAGCTCAAAAATTGGGCAATTTAACATTGGAGTGAATGAGAACCTTAAGTCTCAAGTGGCCGGTCAAGGAATTGCAGTTCAGTCACTTCCTTTAACACACTGAGAAGGAAAGCAGGAGGTTGCCCCTGGGTGGAGCAAAAAAAGCAAAACAAAACAACATCGGTTGCAGTGGCCATTTTGTTTGTATTATTGGTTTCCACCAGGAGTTGCACTTGAATTGTTTTGATGTGAAATATTTACAAAATAGTTCAAATACAAAATAAACGAATATTAATATAGAATAACAAACCTACTGTCAGTAGGAATCACTCTGTTTAATGTGTAACCATGGCATCACGCTACTAATATGTGGACGTGATGATGTCACTCCTGCAGCTCTATTCAAATATTTGAATTCTTATTTGATTCACTTAATGATACAGGTATTGTTTTTATAGTTATATAGTTATAGTTATTTTTATAGACTTGATATAACATTGTAAAAGTAGCAAGAACATGTTGAAAATGAAAACTAAAACATAGGGAACTTTATTTTTAAAACCTGTAATGAGAAAGTTATTACACACGGGTTGCAACAACCTTTAAAATATCTACTTTGTTTTTTTAGTTTCATAGTGGCAGAATATTTTACGTTTTCAGTTCTTTTGGCACAACACAAGTCCCCCAGTCTTTTTGAACAAATAAGAAAAGGCTTACTTTTGGAATGAAAAGGTTATTTTGTCACATATTGAATTAATTATTTTATTAAAAATGGCATACAGCATGTGTTTTCTTTTAAGTGTCCGAGACGTAAGATCGGTTGCCCAGCTAAGATCAGCAGGGACCCTGGGAATCCGGTTTGTTCCTGGATGGGAGTTCTGGAGCTTCCTGTGGGCAGAGCTCTCTGTAAAGCCAGCAGGGGGAGCTGACTCTGTGGATTCTAGCTCTCCACTGAAGTGAGGGAGACACTTTACTCCTTCAGGTGAGACCTGACTCTCAGTGAATCTCAGGATGATCTTTGAAAAGAAGTGTCTCCCTGGCGCTCACAGTGTTCTAATATCAGTAAGCTATCTCTTGTCTCCCATCACTGAGCCCAGTGTGTGATGACTTTTCTGCAGCAGAAGGGCAGCTACCCAGCCGTTCACCCCCCCCCCCACCCCCAATCATTAATATGTTTTACACATGTTATTAAATATTCCTTCTAATATGCCTTACATTACAAATGTTACAGCGCCCATATTTCTGCAATTTTATATTCTACATTTCTTGAAAAATTACCATTGATCTCACGTCAGCCTTGGCTCGCTACCAATGGCTCTTAATTAGTGACTATGAATAGATTATGATACAGCAGCATAAAAGAGTACACCCTCTTTAAAAAACACACATTTAATCAGTAGCTCAGTAAACAAAGTTTTATTAAACACCTATTTAACTCCATAACATGAAATTAAGGTTAATAATCAAACTGAAATCAGAAAATCTTCATAAACCCCGCAACAAAAACTGCTGCATCTAGTATTTTGCACTTGATTTTTAAGAACTTTTTAAGTCTTCTAGGCATGAAATGAACAAGTTGGCAACAGATTGCAGCGCCTCTCTTTCTCTATTCTTCAAGAAGAACCTCTTTTAGAGCTGGATGCTGGATGGAGAGCAATCTTCAACTTGTTCTTCAGAATTCCCCACAGGTGTTCGATCGGGCTCAGATCAGGAGACACTTCCATCATCTTCACCCTGATCTTCTGCAAAAATGCAGCAGTAGCTTTAGACGTGTGTTTGGGATCATTGTTGTGTTCAGAGTGACGGAGCATCGTCTCCTTTAGTATCAAGTAGATCATTGTTGAGTTCATCGATGAAATGCAGCTCCCCAACACCAGCAGCTCTCCTGCAGCCCCACATAATGACACTGCCACCACCATGTTTCACTGTAAACACCAGACATTTCTCTTTAAAATCCTCACCTTTACGACCCCATACAGTTTTACAAACATTTGTTCCAAAAACAGTGATCTGTGACTCATCACTCCAGAATAAAGCGTCCCAGCAGTTTTCATTTTATTCAGCATGGGCAAATTCTAGGCATGTTTTTTAGAAGAGGCTTCCTTTGTGGATGAAACCCATGCATGCCATTCCTTTGCAGTATGTGCAGTATCGTGTGGAGGGAAACTTTAAGGAAACAGTGAACTTGCAGGTGATTTTTTTAACCTTCTCATCAGCAGATGCTCCTGTCGAGATTTAACTTCTCTCTAAGATGGCTGCACTTCCATCTTTCTTAAATTTGTGGATCACTTTTGCTACAGTATTTTGATACAGCTTTTTGTGTAAAGAAATGATTCCCTTTCTCAGATTTTGAGACATTTTTCTTCCATGGGAAATGCGAAGGGCTTTTCTTTTTTAAATAATGGCCTTTTGATAGCCCCCTGTCGGCTGGACACCTCTTAAATAATCATTAGACTCACCTGTGGTTGACGCCTGTTCATTAGAGTTTAGTCGTCACCAGGAAAATCACTTTTTTGTGTGCAAATGAACAAATCTTGTTTGCAGTGAATGTGTTAATTCTAAAAAGAAACTAAAGGGTTTTTGACAGATGCAGTGAGCTTGTCTCATTCATGCTGAGCACTGTACATTGCTTTTTAGCATTATTTTAAGTTTCTTATTTTTAGATGTTTTGTCAAACTGTTGTTGTGCTTCCGTTGGAAGATTGGCTAAAAAAATCCCCAAGGTATGAAGGCCTCTCTAGTCCATGAGCTCGCAACAGAAGTGATGTCCCAGAACAGGAGGGTAGCAGAGTTTGCTCATAAATGTGAATTCTTGTTAAACGAGCTCTCGTTACACAGGAGGCGCCTGCACGGGCTTCTGAGAACTGCTGTCTCCTGGGCTGGAGGAGAAATACAGCCTCCTTTACCAATCCTGATCAAACTAGTGGTTTTCCATCTTAACCTGTTTCCCATTACCAGCAACAAATGGAAGGCTTTGTGAAAATGCTTCGTCATCGTAAACAAGCTCAGAGAGATGTTAGCGAGGAAGAACCGGGGCATTCACTGAACTCGCACCGCAAACAAGCACTTTTCAGTAAAATAATATGTTTAAGCGTTTTAGCATCATTAGCCTACGCAACACGTCAAGGAGCTAAGCTTCTGTCGGACTGATGGCTCTCAGGTGTTTATATGTTCTGCATGTATTTATTTGCACTGGAAAATTAACAAGCGGACAGCATCCTTCACAACTGTGACGCTCGGTCGGCTTTAATGAGGCAGTGGAAAGAAATAGAGCAAACATGTGCTGAAAACGGAGCGCTTTAAAGAGCTTCTAACAAAAACTGTTTTGTTAGAGTGCGCTAGCAAGTTAGCTAAGGGAAACTGGACAAATATCAACGGCGGCTCCGAGGGAGTCGGATGTGTGTGCTTAGCTTCTGGGGAAGCGTGTGTTCTGTGAGTGGAAAACAATAATAGATCGGCTGCATGTTTCCACTTACCTCATCCCCAACTGCTTTTATATAACGCTGTTTGAAGTCATCTCTTAATGACAGAAGCAGAGCGGACAAACACTCTTCAGAATGGTCTGAAAAGTTGGTATTTTCACGTTGCTGCTCTATTTGTACTGGATTAGTCATTGCCAAGAATACGTTCTGGCTGAAACTCTGATCCTTAATATACATTTTTTTAATTGTCTTACAATAAAAAAAAATCTAAATCATAAATGTAACTAGATTGCTAAAGTTTGCACGCTAATTTCGATGTTGATTTGTCCCAGTGCTATTTAAACTATTTTATAAATGTTGCCATTATCACATCGCGTAACATAAGGCAACCCCCATGTCTCTATGATTTTCCTAAGCTGAGATAAAGTCATGTCAAATTGGTTTCTATGGTAAACAGTCTGGTTACTATGGAGGGATCAGTAATGTTCCTTTTGTGACTTTATGTTATATAAACCAACCTTCATGTCTATTGTTTTCCAAAGCTGCGATAGAGTTCTATGAATTTGGTTGTTGGGGTAAACAGTTTGGTTGCCATGGAGTGGTCTGTGATGTCATACAACATTTTAGTTGTTACTATGATTAACATAACCAAACACCCATTTGTCTACGATGTTTACTCTTGAAGTAAATAATGACCAATGGTGAACGGCTTCGTTATTTTGTTAACGAAAACGGTTTTGAAAACGATTAAAAGAAATTGTGTTATTTCAGCATCTAACTGAACGTGATACTCGATACATTTATCTAATTCTAACACACTGTTACAGCGAGATCTTGTGTTCAACAAATAGAACACAACAGCGCCCCCATTATTGTTGTGGACAAGAAAGTCATTACAAGTCACAATTATCACAAAAATCACAACAAATGCCTGTGTTTTAATAATGTTTGAAAATGTCCTGAACATATTTTATGTAGATTTTTGAATAGACAAATGGAGAAAACAGGTATTTGCATTCATTTCATAAAATATAGTTCTCGGGAAATATTTTGTGAAGTTTCAAAAACAACCTGTCCTCTGTTTCACCCTGGAAATAATTGCAATATTCAATATTATCCACGATCAAAATTTTAACCCTGTTTTGAATTAATTAGAAATGATGCAAACCACTTATTGTTTTATTTTGTTTAGTTGATTGCTTTAATACCTTTGGTTTTATATGAACATTACAAGACTTATGACAATTTTAAAGGTAATTCAAATTAAAATCTGAGAAAATACACAACATCTTTCAGTTTCATTTTACAGATCATTCCATCTAGTGGTGAAACGAAGTAATAAACCTTTGAAAGTACAAGACCTGTGATATGGTATTTTCAATTTTCAGAAAAAAGCACAAGGAAACAAAAAGAGCTTGGAAAAGTGTATACGGTTTAAAAGAAGTTTGCCTGGGTTTTATAAATGTTTATTTTACTCAACACTTTTGATTTTTGCTATAAAGCATAAAAACTGTTTGTTCTCAATTTTTTTTTGTTTTTGCAGTAAAACAATGACAAAATGTAATGGAAAAGTGTAATGTAATGAATTGTAAAAAAAAATTAAAAAAGAGAGAAGCTGCCGCTGTACTAAAAATTCCAACAAGCTTTGTTTCAAATGTTTCAAAGGTGATTTAGTAGAGGAAATTGTTTAGTAAAAAACGCTCATACTTTTAACTGTTAATACCCAAAATTAAGAATTATTATTAAATTTTTTTGTGTTAAAATTTAGCTGCAGAGTTGTTTTAAAGAAAAAAATATTGGGTGTTTTTCAACAGCAAAAAGTATAAAACTTCCCTATTTTAAATATTTATTAGTATCTAATGTTGAATAGTTTATTGTAAGACAAATCTAGTTGCAGGAATGTGTTTTTTTAAAAGAAGACATCTTTGCATTAATCACTACACGGTGAAACGCAAACATTGAAACCATTTATTATAAAACTCTCTGTTGCTTCTGCTCGAGGCATTTCAGAATCAAATGAATATTGTTATCAGTGCAAATGTGAATAAACAACTCGGATATGTGCAAACAAGTGCAGTTTACAGCAGAGAAAAACAATTTAATGCTACGCCATGTAATAAGTGTAGAGCCCACGGGCCTCCACAATTACTCTGGGAATTGCATTGAGAGCTGCGCTAGTTACATATAATTTACATAATTACACTTGATGTGCTTTGTAAGTGTTGAAACGTGGCTGCTGAGGAAGCAGATGGCTCCGCTTTCTTTAGTTTCTGTGCAATCAGATAAAAAGCCTCGAAACCAGACAGAAAATAAGGTACTTCGTTTTTGTCAGATGCACATTAATATCGAAACAGTGGCTCATCCCCTTTAATCAGCTTCTTGGGGTTTGAGCTCCAGACCCAGCAGGAGCAACATGGAGGTGAGATTATTGAGTGGGGAGCTACAGGAGGTCGGGGAAATGAATATTCAAATAATCCGGGCTCCTCCTGTGACATTTGTGATCATTTTGAGTAGCGTTTCATTTAATGGTTCAGATCTGTCTCTGTTTCCCCTGATTCACAGCGGTAGACTTTTACATCCATCAGAAACAATTTAGTGTAGTTTAGTTTTGGCACAGTAGAAATCAATAGTGTTCATTTTCTTTTATTTTCAAGCTTCTTCCTTTGCAGAGTTATCCAGCACACTTGAAAGTTAAAAGGGAATTTACCGTTTCAATTCACCTGAAGGCCTCTACAACCAGATCTGGATGAATCTTCCGATGGCTTCTCAGCAGGGTGCTCTTCGTCTGGGTTCAGGAAATATTGATGCAGCGATGCTTCCTGCCTGAAGATGGCGTTTATGGTACAATAGATGCACTCTGCGCCACACTCCTGGATGTCGAGCAGTTTATTCTGTTGGTGGCCAATCACTGGGAGCTGTTTGACAAAAATGTAGAGAAAAGGGAGGATTTGTGCTGCGCTGTTTCTTTCCAGTTGTGGGATGAGTGCCACTGAGCGCCTCTTTTAAGTGCTACGTCATCAAAAGAGCCAGCTTTCATTGGTCATTCTTCGATCGAGGCACATTGTCACATGATACTTCGGACCAAAAATTAGAATCGTGCACACCGATGAGTCGCACCTGGCAACGCTGATAACCCAGCTGCCATGCTATTTACAACGGGAGTGAGGGAAGTGAAGCATGAAGTTTTTTTTTATCAGTATTCTGGTGCTGCATCCCCCTCTCAGGAAGGAACTATATTCTCCACCAGTCTAGCAGGTTGGCAAGAGAGGCACGGACACACTGGCACTGCTCAAGGCGTACAGGGTTTTTAAAATATGGCACCATAAATAAATAATTAAAGTCAGTACAGTGATGCGTGGTTTCGGATCTCCTGTGGCTGTTCTCCTCAATGATCCCCGGGCTTCGAGTATGGACCCGTCTACATAAGCCAATGCCTTCGGAGCCATGGATAGCCAGAGTGCTCCAGAGGCAAACCAATACACCCGGTTGGTGGGCATCTCCTGGGCTCCTTTGGTTCCCGGTAGCTCCCACAATCTCTGTTGAGGAGGGAAATGGTTCGCTCTCTTCAGCACACGGAACATGACTTTCATCTCCACAACAGTCCGATTGAGTTGCTTTTGTAAAAAATGCTCGTTTGCTTCATTCAAATCCCCTTTACTACATACTGCGTCCCGGTCTTGAGTCATTAGATCTTTTCTTAAAGTCCTCATAATGTATTCATTTATCATCTGTCCAAATGTAAGTCTGGAATCTGGATTTGAAGGAGCGCTACATGCAATGCATCTGCTGGGGTAATGTTCATTTGTAACGTATTCAAATGTCAGAAAGACTTCATTTCAACTCAGTTTTCCTTTTTTTTTAAACAAATTCCTGCTACTCACATTTGCATAATAAGCAGCTTTTTGACTTAAACTGTGCTCCCACCAGCAGCAACCTCTGGCGTTTATAATTAGACTCTTATAATTCCTGAGCTATTCGAAACTGTGCTTAAATGATGAGGAGCGTTAGTGAGCTGATGCCGACTGAAGCTTGTTTGGTTGCTGATAAAGCTTTGACGTAACCAGAGTTTAGCTCAATGACTGACAGTGTTTAACAGATCAAGGGTTAAAGAGGGCCGACCACAGAACCATTCACAGACACAAAGATAAAGAACAGGTTAGCGTTTCTCACAAATCTGGAAAATAAAAATCAATGCTACCACAAACAACAAACATTTTTAATCATAACTATTATAAAAATATCTTGCTATACACATAATATACAGTGCTCAGCATGAATGAGTACAGCCCACTGTCAGAAAACCTTTTGTTTCCTTTCAGAACCAAAATTTTATATGAGATACTAAACTATAAAATACTTCAAAATAGATTTTTTTTAATGTCCACACATAAAAAAGAGATTTTCCTCACAAAATCCTCAAGCCCACGTTGGGCGCCATTTATAGTCTCAGGAGAAACACCAGACTTAAGACACTTCCCATTTAATGTCCGAAACGACTCCCCATGGAAGAAAAATGTCACAAAATCTAAGAAAGGGAATCATTTCTTTACACAAAAAGCAAAGAGCTACCAGAAGTTTAAATATCCGTCAAAGTACTGCAGAAAAAGTGATCCACAAATTTAAGAAAGATGGCAGTGCAACCATCTAACAGAGACGTCCATGAAAGTTAACATCTCGACAGGAGCGTCTTCTGATGAGAAGGTTGAAGAAAATCACCTGCAAGTTCACTCTTTCCCTCAAGTTTCCCTCCACAAGATACAGCACACACTGCAGAGGAATGGCACACATGGGTATCATCCATGAAGGAAGCCTCTCCTAAAGCCCAAGCACAAAAAAAATGCCTAGAATTTGTTCGTACCCATGCTGATTTTGGAGCAAATGTTTGTAAAACTGGTGTCGTAACGGTGAGGATTTAAAAAATAATGCCTGGTGCCAGTGAAACATGGTGGTGGCAGTGTCATTATGTGGGGCTGCAGGAGAGCTGCTGGTGTTGGGGAGCTGCATTTTATCTATGAATTCAACAATGTTCTGCTTGATACTGAAGGAGACGATGCTCCATCACTCCGAACACGACAATGATCCCAAACACACGTCTAAAGCTACTGCTGCATTTCTGCAGAAGATCAGGGTGAAGATGATGGAAGTGTCTCCTGATCTGAACCCGATCGAACACCTGTGGGGAATTCTGAAGAACAAGTTGAAGATCGCTCTCCATCCAGCATCCAGCTCTAAAAGAGGTCTGTCGCCAACTTGTTCATTTCATGCCTAGAAGACTTAAAAATCAAGTGCAAAATACTAGATGCAGCAGTTTTTGTTGCGGGGTGTATTCATTTCTGCTTCAAGCAATTTGAATAAAACTGACGAGTTTGTGATTTCAGTTTGATTATTTACCTTAATTTCATGTTATGGAGTTAAATAAGTGTTCAATAAAACTCGAGAAAAGTCTGGAGCTTCTGATTACGTTTTTAAACTATTGTGCTCTTTTGTGCTGAGCACTGTATGTTTATTGTGTACATTGTACAAAAACCTGACTATTTCCATAATAATCTCTCTATTGTTGCTAGTTATTGTTCTTCACAGAAATGAAAAAGAAATGTGTTGTTTTCGTGCAAAAGTGTGATAACGAGAGTTTCTCTGAAGTCATTGTTTTGCGCAAACAGCCGCGGCAGCTGTGTTCTTGAACCTTGATCAGAGAGGCCAAACTGCACTTTCATTCACGACGAGTTTTCTTGTTGAGCAGATGTGTGCAAAACCTAACCGCGAGGACATCAAGAGTTCAGAGGAACAAGAGAAGTCCCTCAAACCCTGGCTTTGCTGTTTCTCTGCTGGATATAAAAGAAAGAAAACACAAGATGAGGATTTATCTCTCCTACGGAACGACAGAAGTGTGTCCGGCTCCTGTTTCTCTTTAGCCTTGCTTATAATATTGTTATTCAATGAAGATAATATAATATTTCTCATCAAATAATTCTGAAGCTAATAAACATATTTATAAAGCTACATCAACCTTGCCTTCAACCAGAATCAACTCTTATATAAGAAGATTTTCAAGAATTATGGTCAAGTGTATGATCCACCAGTTGTACCAAACAGTTGCTAATGATCAACATCACATGCAGGTTCAATCCCAGCCATGAACTGAAACAAAAATAGCAGTGTAGGAGGCAGTCAGGTTTCTGGTGTTTCAAGAGCTGTTCAAGCTCCTTTGACGGAGCCGATTTTCTTTCAAAACCGTAAGACGTCCAGCACTGCAATCCGCTCAGAACTGACAGAAACCAGTGGAATCCAGGCACACTCTTTAAGAAGTCTGGCACAAAGTTCTCTCCATGGAAAAGTTGTGGCTGTAAAACCATACATCTAACTGGGCAAGGCCAAAAGAATACATGAAAACATAGGAATTGGGGTGCAGGAAAATGGCAACAGGTGCTCTGGACTGATTGTAATACAGTGGTACTTCGAGATGCTCTATTATCCGCTTGTTAAGTCTGACGTTGTGCTGCACTTCTGGGTCCTGGCGCTCCATTCTTCCAATGCAGACAGTGCTAAAAGGTGCTGATACGCAAGGGGTCATTTATAAACGTTTATAACGTGGATATAAGCTTAAAACATTTATAAGTTCTGTTCTGTGGCACAATTTAGAGAAACCCTGTGACGCATTCTCACTACAGTCTACGCTTGTGCTTGAAACCGTGTTGGTGCTCGTAATTCGTGAAATTTCTCGAGAAAGTTAACGTTCATACGTAGTGCCGTAATGTTTTCTGCATTCGTTCCACCTCCTCCGACACATCGCCTCACTCAAGGTAAGGTTTCACATTTGTGTACGTATTACGTATTTTGCTTGTGTTTTATTTTGTTTTATTGTCATTTATTACAATAACAATGTGTAGATTTAAGGATTGAAGAAACGTTACTTGATTTTTCTCTGGTTTTCCATTTTAAACTGTTAAATTGTTTTCTTTTTGCTTGAGTGCATAACTGTGTTAAGGCATATGGGATGTTAAAGCTTTTTTGACTTTGTTGAACTATGCGCGCACAGTGGCTGTCACATAAACAGGAAGTTGCTAATAACTCAGCCATACAATCTCCAATCGGGCTCAAATTTTTCATGGGTGCTAAGAGTCTAAGTCTGAACAAATCTATATCGCAACTTACAGTGTCAGTTACGGCACCACCTAGTGACAATATCGAATATACCATTTTATGCTGTTTTAGACAATGTTTGAAGAATAACTGGAAAACTTATGTAAGGGACCCACAAACTCGAAAATATTTAGACTTTGGAATGCTGGTTGCAGCTTTAATTCAATTTATGTCTTTCTAAATTTGTTTATTGATAAAAAAAAATTATTAACCCTTTCATTTTTGAAAGTGTTCTTCGTTTACAGAATTTTTCACAAGTCCTGAAACTTTTTCAAATCCTGAAATGTTATCATTTGAATCTCACAAAGTGTACAATTTAATATTATTTAATATTTATGCAAACACAAATTACATTGGCAATCCTTTATAGAGATAATAAAACCCATTGTTTCATTTCTCCCTATCGTTGTGCCTTATTATTTTGAGTGCTTGTTTACTTGCTAAATATCAAAGCAATATTATAATGTTTTAATCTTTTGTGTGGACACGCAGCCTGCTGGTGTGACTGGGAAGTGGGTGAAAGGCAGCTCAGTAATCCAGTGTAGCAGACACTCAAACGCTCTTAGCTGCTTAGCACACATCCAGCCCCTGAGCCGTACAGTAGTAAAGCAGAGGAAGTTCAGCAGGGGACGAGACATGTGATGATTTCAGACGGCATTAGCGCCCAGAAAACAGCTTACATAACACTCACAGACATATCTTCTTTAGTCGCTGGCGGTTTTCCAGCTTTTTTGTCTGATGATGTTATATGCAGAACTTTTGATGCTGTTCTTTTAACTAATCGTTGTCTATTGTTCCTAAATCACCTCTAAGCTATGCATTAAAGCTTATTTTTGGGCCTTCAACTGGTTCCAGGGGTAAACTGTGAGCAGAAGAAGTCCATCTGGGATCTTTGATGGTTGTTTTATAACCATTGGAGTTCATTATGTTCTCTGCATCCAAAAGAAGTAAAAAGGTTTTATGGCATAAGGCTCTAAAAACTTTGTGGGGGTATTATTTTTAAGACTTTGTTTATAAATATGTTGAATAAGCTTCACAATGTGCAAAGATTTTACTACAGCAAGCATGTACACTTAAAAAGAGTAAATGAGCATGGTATAAGCAATTAAATTGAAATCTAATCATGTTGACTTTTAAAGCTACTATGTGTTTTCAGACTGGAAGCACTAAACGAATTGTGGAATATCGATGAGAATACTTTACACGGGGTCAAACTTTGTGCTGAAACTGACTACACTTGTGTTATTGTAAAGACGCTGAGGCAAAAGGCATAGGGGAATCCATGTGCCGAAGTTTATTAAAGCATACAGCAGAGTTCAAAATGGCGGTGCCGTGTGGCGGCACTTGTGCCGGCAAACACTCACACAAAAAACGTTTAGGAAGGTTGGGAGGCAGGCAAGGGTCAGAATCCAATAAACAGGCAAACAAAGCAATATCAAAATCCAAAGGGGTAATCCACAAGTCCAGGTGAAACAGGTCACAATAAACAGGCTTGTCAGAGTGAAACCGCTTGGCATGCAACACAGGTTGGCAATACTTCGTTATTGGAGGGCTTTCTTTAAGTACCTTCCCAACAGGAAGTGATGCAGCAACGGCTAGAACTCCGGAGAGGGAGCCCGCTGCTGGCGTGGCATTACAGTTATCTGTCTATGCACTAAGTACTTTTCTTAAAATCTGAATAAACTGGTTTCAAAACTAACCTGGTTCCCACATCCTTTATCAGAATTTGGCAGGTTTATATAGATGAAATGGTCGTTTTATTGGAAGGACACACAAATGGACTAAAAAATAAGTAAAACAGATAGACCACTGAGACACAGTGTTCCACACCAGAATAAACCAAAGACAAGGAGGAAAGAGAACACTGTAGAAGCAACTGAATACAATCTGGTTGACCAGCGCTAAACAAGGGGTCACCGCAACTTGATACCAGCAGGAAGGACAAGAAGAGCACATGCTTGGGCATTGTAAACAAAGGCACAGACATGTGCCCAAGCTGGATACCACTGAAACTCACAGTAAAAGTCAGTGTTAAATCAACACTACTGTTGTTAATGGTTTAAACCTACATAAACACAGCCCCAGTTGTAACACTATGGGAGTTCAATTAGCTCTCCAATCAGTGTTAAAATAAAGGTGTTAATTCAACTTAAATATTAAATACAGTGGCAGTGTTTAAATACAGGTCCATACCATCGGTACATCTCTAAGAAGACTTTCTGGCTGTCCCACGGCACAGAGACCTCTTTAGTTAAAATCGTAATTGACCTTCTATTTGCACCTGACTGACGGAATATCTCTCTGTCGGTTTTACTTGATTGCATTTCTGCTTTTGACACAATAAAAGAGACTAGAGAGCTTCACGTTTATTCAGGGTCCAGTTCTGAGATGATTTACCTCAAACCTGCCTGGTAAGACTCTGTAAATATTAATGGCGAATCATCAAATTGGAAAGTAGTGAAATATGAAATGCCACAGGGATAAGTCTAAGGCCAATTATTGTTCAGACTGAAATACTACCCTTTGACAATTCATAATTGCTGTTTCGATAACCAAATTCAGAAAGAGCTGTTAGCTGTTAGAATGTTAGCTGACCAGCTGCTAGCACTGGTCCTTACCAGCTTCAGCTGGCTATTTATAAGCACCCCACCCCTTCGCCACAAAGGGGTCTCTGTACTTGGTTGGTAGGTGTCTCTGGGCTCAGGTCGCTTCCTGGATCTAGAACCCTTTCAAGGACAGCCTGCCTAGTACGCATTGTATGCTCCCCGAATATGCCTTGTATCACCAGGCTAATTAACAATATGGTAAAATATTATGTTAAATTTAACACTAAAACTGTCCAGCTCACATGAAGAGCCTACTCGTCTATGTGGCGGCTCCTAAGCAGACAGAACAAGGTAATAAAAAAATAAAATAAAATATTGAACACTATGGCATTGTTTTTATAGGTACACACAATTGACACCAGTAGTGTTGATTTTACACTGTGAATTTCTATTTGTACACTTGCAGGTGTTGATTACCTGTTTTTATTTAATGGCAAAAGTTATGTTCTGAGAGTGTTAACTCAACACTACTGGTGTAAGTGGAGTAAGTCTGTAAAAACACTCTCACTGTGTTAGATGTAACAATTTGTTAGTTGAATGAACACACTGTGTTTATGGCAGACCTTGGCAGCGGAGGGTACGGGTTGGGGCTCTTATGTAACTCAAATAATATTAGAATAAACACTGGGGCAGTGTTATATAGGTTCACACAATTGTCACCAGTAGTGTTGATTTTACACTGTGAATTTATCTTTGTACACTTGCAGGTGTTGAATACCTGTCTCAAAAGTTCTGTTGTGAGAGTTGGTGTCATTTTATGTTAAACAGTCGAATCCTGTGTTAAATCAACACTACTGGTGTTAGGTCTTTAGACATATATTACATGTAACACTAGGTGAATTGTATTAACACCTAATTAGGTTTTTAGGTTGCTATTTCAACTTATCTTGAGTTACATTTGACACAGGGGTATTGTTTACATAGGTACCCACCAGCCGCCAGTAGTGTAACTTTAAGGGAGTATACGTGAAGACAAAGTGTTCGTTCTTTATGGGATCTATCACTTTAACAGGACTCAGAGCACTTTGAGTCCTCGACTCGCCCAGAAGAGGGATCTGATCCCAGACTAAAAATACTCAGAGTGACTTCATACAGCAGCGGAAAACAACACACCACCTCGTGTGTAAGCTGCTTCAGTGAGGATCCTCTCTGACCAGTCACCATTTAGTTTATAGTATTGTTACTGGAATACAAAAATGTTATGCTTTGGAAAGTGTGCCTTTCAAGTATAATTCAGTTTTTGTACACAATGTGTTATTTTTGCTCTAACGGTTTCGTTTATGAAACATGGAACCATCCTTTACATGACCAGCAAGTGCCTATCATCAGCCAATGACTGATGGAGTTGGTGTAACATGGTTATATCACATTATCATCACTACAATCAGAAAGTAGCATGATGCTAGTTGTGATTTTATTCATTATTTTTTCTATGTGTCCTTTGATTTCTTCTGTCTGTAGTCATTCTTCCTGTTCGTCTTCTTTCCTATTTCCATTGTGAAGTCGCTTTGAAAATGAGCGCTCTAAAATTGGCTCTTTTACGTCATTCTCATGTCATCAGAATAGCCAGCTTTCGTTGGTGATTCTCCTTGCGAAAAATCAATTCGAGATGGCAGAACTCTTTCATTGGTACCACTCGTTTGGTCAGATTTGTGAGCTACCATTGGCGCCCATGCTTTTTGGCACATTTTCGGATCGGTCTGTAGAGGCCTGTAGGATTATTGAGCACAACCAATGAGACTACATTTGCAGACAGGGACATCCTGGAAGGAGCAGACCATGGTGAACACGAGAGGGAGCCACATCGAGTAAACCTCCACTGGTGCTAACCTATGCGACACAGATTGGTTGCAGAGTCAGTGGACCCGGCTGGACATCACCTCCCCTGGAACCTGTGCTGCAGCACATTGGCCGTCCACGCCTAAGGCAAAGTCCCTATTGGGTCATGCCTTTTTGTTCTCAGCCACCCCTGGAGTCAGGAATTCCAGCACATTGGGAATCTAAACCACTGCCTCGGGAAAACAGCTAGGTCGAGGGCTTTTTTTCAAAGTTTAAAAAATGTATTACTTTTACAATCATGCATTTAGCAGACATTTTGCATCATATTTTGATCTTGACATGGACTGCAATGGGGAGCCAGTGGAGAAAGTTGAAAAAAAGAATGATGTGTGCTCTTCTTGGTTCCATGGAGATCAATCAGGCCACAGAGTTCTATCATTGACAGGGTCGGACTGTGCAGGAAGGAAGTCCAGCAAGAAGAGCATTGCAGTAATCCAACTCATGATCACCATCCGTGATCTCTGAATGTTAGTTGCCCATCAGAGATCACTTCCGGAATAAGGGGTGATGGGAAGATGGTTGACGACTCCAGTTGTATGGTGCAGTCATGCTGGAGTTAGATTGGCAGGAATAACTAGCAGCTCTTTCCTACCAATTTAGTCGTCATTCATACCACATCGATCACTCAGATCCGCACTAGTTGATAATACAACCATGTGATATCATACGGGCCACTCATTGGTCACATCATCACATGGGTTTCCTCAATGGCTTTTCGATTGGTTAGAATGAACTTGCACATGGAAGTAAAGAACAGAGCACAGAATGCAGGAAGACTTGGACGAGGCACTCAAAATGGACTTCGCTGTTTGATTTTGACCATTGGCATCTTTTACTATATCATTCGTGTTAAACACAAATGATGTTCGAAAAAAAACTTCTCCATGTTTGACCGCACGCTGCCATGACAACTGTTGCTTAAACAAACGTCAACCCTTGATATCACACCAAAGTGAGTTTACGGTGGTTGCATTCGTTCAAAAAAAGCATTTTTCGTAATTCTCTTTTTTTTCAGTCTGGATCATAGTTTGATCACGTTCTCACCACAAATGAACCGCTCTCGAGTTCCCTTGGAACCGTACTGAGACCACCTCTTCGAGCAGGTGCCTGACTGCTTTTGGCCTGATTTTTACCGATTTTTGCTTCCTCACCTGTCCAAATTAAAGGGAAAATGAAATCTAGTGTATTTGAATCAAACTAAACAATTCAGATGTGGAACCCTCCTGCAACCTGGAAGGCCAAAGCTGCCTTTGCCTGATGTACGGTATCAGGTGTCAACTTAGTTCTGACATCAGTTTTTCTTGCTAGTGTGTGATTTAGCACATGTAGTGATAAAGGCGATTTAGAGTCTAAATGAATATAGTGTGTACTTCAAGAAAGCCTGGAATTGTTATCTAGCTTTGTTTTGAGCTCATATTATCAGTACAAATTGTACTGATTTGGCTTCAGAGAGATTCTTTTGATCTTTGGACACACCCTGGAAAGCATACATACTGTTAGCTCAAAAAGTTTACGTTTAGAGCTATTCTAGTTATTTATTACAACAACAGAAAAATCCCAACGTGGTTAGCTCTTTAATCCCATATCACACACCCTCATCCCAGCTGTAATCTTTTCAGTTTAATCTCAAAGCGCTAATGCCATTTGCAATCAGATACAGTGCTGCTATCAAAATGGCTCCATTCATGATCTTCCCATTTTGCACTTTGGCCGCATGCTCTGCACCCTGAATCAGCTGTCTCTGGCAACATTGCAGCACAAGTTAAAGTTCCTCTGCTAGTCCAGTTTTTGAAGCCACTGTGAAACGATATCGACGTCACAAGAGGAACGTCCCGCCTCCATCACGAGCTCCACCAATCACAGTGAGAGCCTTAGACGAGCCTTCAGCGCCTTCCCCAAATCTATTAAAGCTCACAAGAAAAACGCGAGTGACAGACAGCTCAGCAGTGTAAACTACACACTGAAGAGAGAGAGAGAGAGAGAGAGAGAGAGAGAGAGAGAGAGAGCATGAACAGCCATGAGGCGCCTCGGCTCTCAAGGGCACATTTAACTGCACGTGAAGCGTTCTTCACCACGAAAGAAAGAAGTCTACGTTCATTTTAAGCGTTAAGGATTAATGCGAGATATCCTGTGAGGTAAGTTTGCTTTTTCTAAGCATTTTTTGCAGCGTCAAATAGACTCGTGCACGCGCAGAAAGTGTGCGCAACTATTTGAGTCTTGAGGCGAATATGGGAAAAAAAGTATAAATATATATAAGTATAAATAATATAAATAAGTAACTATATGTATATAAATAAGTGAATGATAAAATTAAAATAAATGCGTGTAATAAATAAAAACATATTTATTTTATTGCATTGATTCATGCTTATAACTGCTTATTATCTTTAAAATATTATCGCATAAAGTTTCTGTATATTGCACATAATAATAGACTTTTTAAACATTTTTCAAAATTTGACAGTGTCTAAGGGTGTTTGAAAAACAAAGTCTCCTCGAGAGTTTGCAGTGGACACATGTGGGTGTTGACGGTGCCTGTATATGTCAGGGTTATTCTCGGTCATTCTGCTGCAGATAGGGGGCGCTAGAGTGCCCACCATGGTTCAACGCCATTCACAATGTCCAGCACTGATTAATGAAGTACTTCAGCCATCCGTGAAGGAGCTCGATGACTGATTTATAGACTAGTCTTTAAAGACAACTTTTAAAGATAGATTTTCCATGAGTTGTGTTATGCCTCATGCGTGTTTGTGCCATTGGTATATTGTTTTAAAAAAATTGGTATACAGCAGAGACTCATAAGCTCAATACTTTTTTGGAAGGTGAACTCTAGTTTTTTAAGTTAACAGAACAGAACAATGGAAATTTAACTGATAAATATAATTTGAGTACTGTTAACTTAGGATTTGTCTTATGAAATGTTTTGAGGTTTCTAGCTTCTACAAATGTTTTTGAGATCACGTTTTTGGAAGTTGGTTTAACATAAAATCTTCCCATTACTGGCTATTTTTCGGTTGGTTCTCGTCTTTCTTGTGACTCAGTTAGAAGAGCGTTGCACTAAAATATCTTATTCCAAGGAAATGCAAGAATTGACCAAATGTGCTTTCCTGACCAAAAAGCTCTCCTGTGGCTCAGTTGGTAGAGCATTGTGCTAACAAAACAAAAGTTGTGGGTTCAAATACCCTCCAAAAATGTGTTAATTATTTGAAATGTAAGTTACTTAGATAAATATGTCTAGCATATTCTTTTTTCCTACTTTAGTGTGTAGGCAAATGTTTTTTTATCTAGCAAAGACAATGACTTATTTGCGTTTAAGCAAAATAAGGCAGACTATTTTATTACTTGATCATAATTCGAACCTGTGGCTTTGATGTTGCTAGTCCATGCTCTACAGATTGAGCCATAGGATTAGACTAGAACTGTTTATGTAAACATCTTTAAAGCACCCAGAGCAAACTAAATGTTATCTCACATAACTGTATCTTTTATGTGAATCTTTGTGTCCAATTATAACCTGTTTCCAATCAAGCTAGGCCTTTGTGCAAACAATGCTATCCTGTCTAAAGAGTGGTTAGCTTTCAGTAGAAGGTTTAGTGAGCCAGTGGTTAACAAATCAGCTTATAATTGCTTTGAAGTTTATTTCAAAGTTTATCATTTATTGTTATGCTTGCACGAAAACTTTTAAAATGATTGCTAATCCTACTTTTTTTTATCTATTCTTTTATAGAGAGTGACCTGAATCATTTATAGGAGACATCTACAAGTGGCCACCTTGCTTTGGACAGTAGTCGCCAGGAATGGTGGATCACTTGCTACTTGGTGAAGAGACTTTCTTTACGTACACCTGTTTGCTGCCACCTCAGAATACATCGGATATGGTGACAGACGGGGGGGTGTACCATATGCTCCCGTCTCCATTCTCAGAGGATAACCTGAGTGACTCGTCTAGTCCACGTTCCTGCTCAAGCCCTGAGTCTCAGGTGTTGGGCTCTAGTTGTGGGAGTAACT
Organism: Danionella cerebrum; assembly: GCA_007224835.1. Lineage (NCBI taxonomy): Eukaryota > Metazoa > Chordata > Actinopteri > Cypriniformes > Danionidae > Danionella > Danionella cerebrum. The sequence goes on along the minus strand of SRMA01027303.1, from coordinate 121,331 downwards.
CAAGTGGGGAAAGCCAAGATGGCCTCCTGGACTTTCTCCACTCTCAGTCCCTGACACTGAGCCAAAACGGTCCGTCCTCTAATACAATGTCTCCCATGGTTCCACCTGTCCTTCCCATGGGTCTTGCTTGGGAGTCCCGACGGGACCGCACCAAAGAGGAGTGCTTTGAGTTCCCTGTTTTTCCCGGAGATTTGGAGGACCACGCCGGACTTCTTTTCCAGCCAACTCTGGAGGAGATTGAGGAATTCCTTGAGGAAAACATGGAGGTGGTGGCATTGAAAGAGGAAGCTGGTGAAGGCCTACTGAGCTGTGCAGGCATCCAAGAAATTAATGCAGAACCATGGGATCAAAGCCTAGACCAAACAGTGCCTGTCTTGAGTAACTTAGTCGAAGCCAACTCTGAACCCAAAACTGTTCAATCGACAGGCGGAAACTCTGCAAGCCCTCAAAGCACACTGAAAAAAGATGAGTCTTCTGAGAAGGTTGTGATGGTAGAAAGTCCTGGTATGCCTGTCATCCTACAACTCCAACCCGTTCAAGTGAAACAGGAATCAAGTCCAAAAACACCCCCATCGCCAACAACACCACAACCTGCCTCGGACATCAAAATAGCCCAGCTCCTTGTGAATATCCAGGGGCAGACCTTTGCCCTGGTTCCTCAGGTGATTCCACCAGCAAGCCTTAACAATTCTTCATCCAAATTTGTCAGAATCGCCCCAGTTCCCATCGCTGCTAAGCCATTAGGTCTTGGGGAAAACGGAACAGGTGATGGCCAGGGGGGCCTTGTAGTTGGGGGTCACAAATTCCAGAAGAGCCTGGTAGCTGATCTAATTAAAATGCACAAGTGTACTTTCCCTGGCTGTGCCAAGATGTACACCAAAAGCAGCCACCTTAAAGCCCACTTGAGGAGACACACGGGCGAGAAACCCTTTGCTTGCACTTGGCCTGGCTGCGACTGGAGGTGAGTGTTTACTGTCGGCCATAAAACATGCTCATCTCATTTCTTGGTTTAAAAAAAGTGGTGTTGACAGATTAGGAAAAAAGATGTACAGTAATAAATGTGTTTACTGTTGTGGTTACAACACCGTGGTTGCTTTCAAGGTCTGCAAGCTTCTGCCTCAACAAATTGTAGTCATTGCGAAAGTGGTGAGGTACATTGTTATCTTTGTTGACCATCCATGAATGAACTTCAGACTGGTTAGGAAGGATTCCGATTCTGAATTACACAAACCAGCTGAATGAATGGTTGGATTGGAAAGACTAAGCATACGATGGAGACTCTTTAGAATATTGATGATTATTTAAACAAACAAACAGGTCAAATACAATGGTATAGTTTTATAGTCCTTCTACAGTTGGTTGCTCGGTCTGCAGAGTTATTATTGCTCTGATAACTTTGTTTTTGAGACTGTAAATTTCATTCAGAATTTTTGCCTTATTTTGTGTTATCTCTGCAGTTTGGAGATTAGATAAAGTCTTTGAAGAGACAGACTTTGTCCTATTCACCAGGCCATTTGTTTACTCTAAGTCTATGGCCAGGTCCAATCTCTTTGAGCAGGCCAGGATACTGTGTAAAGTTCAACAGCAGTTGTAGTGAGGTCAGGACCGACATGACAGATTAAGCTTCAATTGAGGATCTTTGGCAGAGAGGTTGGTTCTTGAATATGTGTTTGCTTACTCTGGAGGAGATATCTTTAATTGACTTGCATTGGGGATCAATTTTAATGTGCACAATCTTCGGCCATATTGCCTAGTAATATCCCTGATTTAGCTTTTAACAGGTTCATGGTCCCTTTCACAGCTTTTGTCAATGATCAACTGCTTTGCTTAGTTCCACATCCAACTTTTTCTTTCCTTTCACAGATTCCCAAATAATTGTAAAAAGCACAACAGCTTAGAACTGCCAAGAAAGGGGCCACACGATTTGCTTAAAATTATTTACTGTTCAAGAGGTCTCTAGTTATCAGTGACCTTGGTTAGCCTGGCTTCTGGACAGTAGTTGGCAGGAACTGTCCTTCTGCAGTCTGCAAGTCTGGCTGAAATTTCCAGTCCACTGTCAGGAAATGGAATCAGAGAAGAAAGCAGCAGAAGAATGCCCCGATGGTTGCCTCCACCAATGCTTTGTGAGGATTTTTAGCATTCCTTTGGTGCTCCACAAATAAAGTGACAGAAACACACAAAACTTCATCTTGGATTGGAAATTTCTTAGAGCTCCAAGTACAGTGGATGTTAAGAAATGTGGTATTTCAACATAAAACATACCTGGTGGCTTGGCGTTTGAATGCATTTTTGAATCAAACCAAGACATACCTTGTGTTATGTTGAAAATGCACCAAAGAGTCCAAAACCTTGATGGAGTAATGGAATTGTTTCAGTTTGCACTATCAACTTAGTAGTAGCACAAGCCAAACTAGTGTGAGTTTACATTGAAAATAAGGATCTGCTGGTTGTACATTTGTTGGGATGTTCATAAAGTGAACTGTAGAGCATGTTCAAACAGCTCAGTTTGACAGCTTTGACATCCATTAAGGAGGGGCTCATCATCCCAACCTATCCCACAGGGGATAGCTGAGTCCTCCAACATCCCATCCCAAAACTCTCTTGCATACCAAAGCTATCAGAGAATTCAAAACTTGAATCTCTTGAATGAAATAAGACTTCATAATCTCTGCAGGGCTTTTGTGGTTTGGACTTGAAACGAAGCTAGCACTCCACCGTTAGCTTAGCTACAAGTGAACTTTTCCTGCCCAAGCTTGTTATAAACCTGGAAGAAAAGCTTAGCAGGAGAGATAGGGAGAGAGCCTTGATGTGTTTTTATAGCCTTGGAAATACTCTACACATGTTCCCAGGACATTGGAAACAGATACCACCTCGCCTATAGCTTCATATGAAACCGTCGCATGGGGTTGAGCAAGAATTTGTTTCCCTGCTTTTCTCATTTCAAACAGAAGTACACCCTCTCTTCAAACGCACATTATTACGTAACATGTCAAGTGGTAGTAAAAAGCTGACAGCTATTTTGTACACCAGAGGCTTAGTAGAGTCTGCACAAGGACTGTGCTTTTACCAAAACAGCAAAGTGAGGAAGAATGCTTCCACATTTCTTTGAAATAGATGTTTCTGATCGCTGGCTCGAGAAAACATTAACAGTTGTGGGGATGGTGTAAATCTTCCTTTGGAACTTGAGCACTGGGTTAAGCTCTGGGTTAAATATAGTTGCTCATTAGATCTGCTTCGAGCTCAAGCCATTTGCTGCTCTGTAGTAAATACACTGAGCGATTGTTTGACAATCTTAATGGGCTGTGCAGGAGCTGCGTGTCAGATTCTTCAATTCAAAGCTTCTAAAAGAGAGTGCAATGTTTTTTTCCAAGTAAATCCAGCACTGTTTTCACTTCTTATCCCATTTCACAGCTCCTACAAAATCTCAGTGTAGGCACTGGGATAGACTAACTGTGGACCCTGGGTTTATTAACAATATACGGACCATTTTGTGCCGGAAAGCTTTATTTTGTGGTCTCTTTACATAATTTTGAGGTGTTTTGGATTGAGAAATATGGTATTTTGTATAAACCAAGTAATTTCTGATCCAAATAAACGTAGTTTGCAAAGATGAATGAGTAAAAAGAGCTAAAAGTCCAACAAACAGAATAATGTTTCAGGATCATGTTGACTTCAAAACAACTGTAACCGCAGCATGTGGGCCCTCTTTCTCTTTTTTTGGACGGTAATAAATCTAAATACCAGTGAAGGCAATAAGAATAGCAGCGCAGCAGCTTTCCCAATGCCTATTGTTCACAGATGAATTGAAAGGCATCAGTAGTCAGACGTTGATATTGAGCTTGATCTCTGGATGTTTCTTGCAGATTCTCCAGGTCGGATGAGCTCTCACGGCATCGGCGCTCTCACTCTGGAGTTAAACCCTACCAGTGCCCCGTCTGCGAGAAGAAATTTGCCCGCAGCGATCACCTGTCCAAACACATCAAAGTCCATCGCTTTCCACGAAGCAGCAGGACAGCGCGCACTTCACATTGACCCCATGGAAAGAGGGAGAGATAGAAAGAGCAAACGAATGAAAGACGGATTCCCTTGTGATACTGTGATAATTTATTACTTGAGGCGACGGATAAACTGAAAAAGAGCTTGTTTTGAAACTGTTACTTGACTCGTCGGCCTCACAGATGTCGTAAGCTTCTTAGATTGTATTGTTTTGGTAGAGTTTATGATTGTTTTCTGTGTTTCGAGAACAAATCAAAGCATTTTCAATACTCTTTGTTGATGTATTAGAGAGCCATCAACATTCCTTGTTCAGTATCACAAAAGACGATTTTGCCAATGTAATGGGACTAGCTTGTCTAAACCAAAAAGCACAACTGCTGATTATTGGCAAGACAGGTCCACTGCAAGATATTGGTAAACAATGAAGCTTTCCTCTTGACTTTCAAGGCCCTTTCAGACTGAGCGGTTCCAAACAGTGCATTTTCCCTACTTGGTACAATGGTTTGATTCAATTCATGTCACTGTAGATTGAATAACCTCAATTTATGAGGAATGATAAGGAGCGTGATGTCCAAAACACCCAAAAATGAAGGAAAGTTTGTACCCACCAGTTTGACATTTCGATTTGGAGGTACGCAAACACTGTTCCATTTTTTGCCATCTAGACTGATCAATACAAAGAAAATTTTAAGACAGTTTTAGTAGCAGTTTCGTCCTGCATTGTATAGAGGTGTGTCCGAAGTCTGTGATTTAAGATAGACATCATATGGTGATTAGGTAATTTGTGTGGCAGTGATTTGGGCCAGTTGGGGTCCATATTTGTCTTATTTCTAAAATTCAAATTTGGTTCTAGCTGCTTCTCTAGCTAGATGTAGGTGTATAGTGTGCCACACTGTTCTTTGCAGGTCTTTGTATTTGAGTTTCACTCAACAAACTTCAGGAGGACCTCAGCAGATAATTAGCATACTGGCCACCAAGTTTGGTAGTTTTTCATACTCATTTAGCTCAGGTTCTAAAAGCAGGTTAAACCAAGTGTGTCTCAGTTGGCCAGCAGAGTGAAGCCAAACTGTGGCGGGCATGTGCGAGACAGAGCTCTGAAACTATAGCCGTACAGTCCCTATCAGGAAATCCTGTGTGCGCATGTGCACCTGTCATGGTGGTGCTCATAACATGCTCGCCATGGTTGTCTCATATTAGCGCAATGGCAGTAGGCGGTGTCACGTTGTACATATTTTTACAGTTTATCGGCTACAATGGACCAATTTGTAACTTTTCTCTGATTTGAGAGAAAAGCGTAGCAAATGTCCTGTTGATCACTGACTGGTCAGTCTTTGAGCTCAATGATTTGGTTAAAAAGAATGGCTACAGTGTGCGACACACTGCCAGTGCATAGCTTCATAATAGTCAGCAAGCAATTCTACCATTAGTTTCATGAGAGAGATCGAGAGTGCACCAAAGAATGTATTTTGGCATTCTCTTTGATGCCATCATAAGGAACTAGAGCATTCGTCTAGCAATGCAAATATTATGGGTTCTAACCCCAGGGAAAAGAAAGAACTGACAAAATGTGTTCTTTTTTTTAGTGTAAGTGTATGGATAAAAGCGTCTGGCAAATGCCAATAAGTGGGAGGAAACACAAAGGCGAACAATGGCAAGTAGAGCTTAGCCATACCAATCCCCAACATCCTGAGACCAAGGCATAAGGTCAATGGATAATTTAACATCAAACCTTCCAACTCCCCTTCACCACATCCCTTTAACCTCCCTATCGGTCTAGGAAACACACTTTAACACCTGTATTATCAAGGGTTATGAGATCTATGTGCTGTACTCCTAAACACAGGATCAGTTCGGCTCGGTTATGGCACTTATGTTTTAAAAATAACAACAAAAAATGATTAGGTGTAGGGACGGAACACAGGATTAGGTCCTTCAAGAGCCTATGGAACCATGCTGTACCATGCCGTGGCAAAGCAACATTACACTCTTGATTAACATTTGCTAGATTTCAGCTGCAGTTGCACTTATGGACAACTGGGGGCGATGTAGTGCAGAAAGATCTCAGAGAATCGGTCATGGCAATTGAAGAAACGTGTGCAGGAAAATAATCAAAGTCATGGCATCGGATGATCAAAATAAGACATTTTTAGACCTAAAGGTGAGTTAAAACATTTCTAGAAGTTTTAAACATGTTTGTGATGTCATCACTGGATTCCTAAAATGGAAAAACATTTATTTTTGAGAGAAAAACATAGTGTAGCTGACATAACCATTGTACCATTGTGAAAGCACGGTTTGTTCATGTTCACGAAACTCAGTGTGAAATGGCCTTCAGTTGTATGCTAGCAAACTGTGAAGGACATCAACCGAAGCCAAAACACGAGCATGTGTTGTATGTGAATCAGCCTTTTGATCAGTATTGAGCGATTACAGAACATTTTCACTTTTCATTTTGTCGTCAGTGGCTGTTCTAACCCAGGAAAAGAGCTTTCTGGAATCGAAATGTTGGCCACTGCATTTTTGCGGAAGTGCTTGAGGTCTGAAGCTATTTTCAACAGATATATCTGAGTCGATCTAGTAGCCATGTCGTGTTCACTCAGACATAACAACCCATTGTAACCAGGTCCAAACAGTCCTTTAAACCAAGGACTAGTGTGGCATCTGCAAAAATGTCTCTGTGAGACATGTTTGAACAACAGAAACTGGAAGTGCTAGGTGCTTACTGGGTTGCAAGGGTGAGCTCCTGCTCTTGGGAAGAGCATTCTGGGACACATCTGGAGTTCAGAGAGGACGCTCTTCATGGGAACAGTAGTCATAGACACAGCTTGACTACTGATACGGGAGCTGATACGCACTGGCGACATTTACAGTGTTGTAGAATTGGATTCTTCGGAGAGCTTAGAAAATACTTTGACAACATAATCTCTACTATGCAGCATGCTTTTGCCAAAACGAATGAAAGCAGCTTCAAAGTTACCCAGAGTGCCTCAGGTGATGAGTAAACTCATTGCTCTTTTACTGCCCCAACAAGCACAACGTCTGCCGTTGCATTCTCAAATAGTCTACGACAGGAATTCTGGAAATGGAAATAAGCAGAATCATCTCTTTTGGTTTTTACGCTGTGATTGTGGTTTAGGGGATCATGTTTATGTGATTATGGTTTTGCTGCTCAGATTATAATATTTAGCAAGTTTCGTGGTCAGTTAGTGCAGAGCGCGAGGAAACTAGCTCTCTCTGGACCAGTTTCCTCTCAGCGATGAAGGAAACGTACAGAATGTGGAGGTTTTGCTGCTGTTTGTGCCTGCAAACCAGTAAGATCCTGATTCTTTCATTCAAAGCCCCACTCTACGAGATGACAAATACGTCAGGAGTTGCACAGACATCCAGGCAGAGGTTGTGTATTGTGTGAGTGATGCATTCCTTGCCATGTAGATGAAATTCTTGGTGAAATCGGTGCTTATGGCCAACATTGAATGTATGTATACTGTATGTACAGACTTTGTACAAAGTGTTGTTGGATGAGAGAGTACCGGATATTCTTCTACTGACGTATCGCGCGTCTTTGATTGTATAAATGTCCCCTGTAAAATGTAAACCAATGTACATAACAATTCAATATATATATATAAATATATAAATATTATATATTTTCTTGATATACGTAAGATACATTTACAAATAAAATGAAAATAACATTTTGCTGCTGGTTTTCTTTTCTGTTGGTTTGTGCTTGGGAAGAAAAACCTCTTTTTTAGTTGTTAAAACTTTTCTGCTATCTCTTCGTCTAGATGTAAACAAATATTTGCCTTGTGGAGTTAAAACCCTGTATTTTACTGTTCTTGCTTGTAAATCAGCATATTACTTTATATATATTACTTTGAACTCGCCAAAACTACGAGGGAATATTACTTTCTTCGCACCTTTGTCTTTGCATTTAAAGTTTCAGGTTTTTAACAAGATCAGGCTAAACCTTTTAACCTGCTTTCAAATGAATATTACAGGCTTTTAATACAAATCCTAAAAAATCAGATCATCTTCTGAGAGGCAGGCACCTGATGTCCCCTTTCAAGAGAAGCTAAAGTATCTAAATCAAATGCAAAATCTTCTTATTTAATGCCAGATCTTCCTGGACTAGTACAGTGGTACCCCGAAATACGAAATGAATCTCTTCCAGGGTGGCTTTCGTATCTCGAACATTTCATATCTCGAAGTTTTACATGTAAAACGACTAATCTGTGCAATGGCTCTCAGACACAACTGTTTAAGTTGATAAAAAAAAAATGGAAAACCAGAGATAAAAATCAAGTAACATTTCTTCAATCCTTAAATCTACACATTGTTAATGTAATAAATGATAATAAAATAGAATAAAACACATATAAAATACGTAATATGTACACAAATGTGAAACCTTATATTGAGTGAAGCGCTGTGTCGGAGGTGGAACAGGCGGTGGAAAACATTACAACACTACGTATGAAAGTTAACTTTCTTGAGATATTACGAATTCACGAATTACGAACACCAACACGGTTTCAAGCACAAGCGGAGACAGTACCAATCGTACTGGAGAGAGCGCTTTTGAGAACGCGTCACAGGGTTTCTCTAACTTGCGCTACAGAACACTTTCCAAGTTATAAACATTTCTTTTACTACGCCTTGACTCACTTTTGTTATAGTACATTATTGGTAATCTATAGATAATGTTTCACTTGATTTAAAACTGAATTAAAGTGTTTTAAAGTGTATCAGCCCCCTTTAGCACTGTGTTCAATGGGAGAATGGAGCACCTGGACCCGTAAGCACGACGTCAGACTAAACAAGCGGATAATAGAGCAGAACTCTTGGTGTTAATCGTATCTTGGAATTTTTTTCATATCTCGAAGCAAAATATTTCCTGCGAGACCTTTCGTATCTTGTACATTTCATAACTCGAAGCATTTGCATGTCGCGGTACCACTGTATTTATATAATGTGCTTTTAAAATCACAAGAGTCCTTTTATACTGTAGTTTTTATAACTCTGTAAAGAAACTTGGCCGTACACATTTTATTTACAGAGGAAATATGCCTTTCTCCTTGCCTTGTTTATGGAGGAAATGTTACTTTCTCCTTTCTACTCTCGTCCCGCTGTCATTTAAAGCTATATTGACATTTTAAGATTCTTTTTCACAAGCATTTTATTATTGTTTTTCAAGCAATCTCACTAAGTCAAAGTCTTGTTCATAGTTCTGGTGTTTTTCTCAGAACACTGATTCCTTAAAAGCAGACGTCTGTGATATTCTTGAAGTAAGAAGCTGTTGAGAGAAAATTTCTAGTTTTAAGCTAAAAGCATGTTTAACAAGGTTTTTTAATTCAAGGACATAAATGATCTTCACAAAAAGAAAAACTTTCTTTAAAAAAAAAATGAACCAATTGAGCATAGGAGGGTCTCCAGATATCTGATTCTTTAAGGGGCCATATTATGTAATTTTTTAAGCAGTTATAAATAAAACAATTGGAGCCCTCTTCACTGCCACTGCACCATTAGCAACTTTCTAAATGCAAAAGTAATTGTAAAAAGCATCTTAGAATCACCTCAAATTTTTTGCCCGTTCCTCCCACAGTCATGCTTTCACCACGCCCCTTTTAAAACAATGTAGTTCGGGAATAATGGGTAATGTAGTGCGTAATGGTCACCAGTCGTTGGTCAAATAGAATGGCATGACATTTTTCAAATGAGAATTAAGAGTTTTCTGTGTGTCACTCGGCTGGAAAGAGAGTTCTGTGTGTCAGATCACTTCAGAAATGAATAAATCCACCGTAAACATGTAGAAATAACAACAAACTTCACGCAGTTCGGTGCCTGTGTATGCTAACGTCGTACTGTTTGACTGAGATAAAGTTAATGAACAAAGTTTGGATCTATTTCTAGCAAATGTGTAGGTTTTGAAATTGGGAATGTGTTTATTCTTTCTAATGGTGTTTCATTGACATTATTCACCGATTTCAAGTGTTTTTGATGAGGGAACGACACTAAAAGATGCTAGGAGTGTCAGAAAAGTTGTTTTTGCACAATATGGCCCCTTTAATATCCAAATCTGGAAGAACCTGAGATTGCTGTTGGTTATGGTCAGAGAGGTCCAGGATCAGTGAGGTTAGCTTATGTCTGGTGATCCTGGCAGCAGACGGTGAATCTTCGTCAGAGGAGAGAGGCTGTCCAGCAGATGGCTATAAAAAGAGCATCTCTTCAGCGCACTCCTCTCTTCCGGACCCAACAGCTGAATGATTCCTCTCATCTCCACATGTGCGCAGAAGCTGTAGAAACTGGAGTTGTTAATCTCTGCAATAACTACCATCCAAAGACATGGTTTCCAGAGTGACTCAGCACAAACCCGGCTCTTCTCTGAAAAACACGATTATTATCAGCCATAATAGCATCCCACTGCAGTGCTCGACATTTGACTCGAGATTCAAAGAGCTTTATTAATCTCAGAGGAGCTGTGGCTGAATTACTAAATCACAGTTAGAAGTATGATTTTGCAAAGGCATAAGTTGGAAAATCTAATTGTTCAAATATCTTGATGCATTCTATTAATGTAGATCTAGATATATGATGAAAATGAAAATTGTACTTTTTCCTGAATGCTTCCCAAAAGATGTTCAACAGAGCAAGGGATTGTTTTGGAATTCTAGGGAAAGTCTAAATACTCTCTTATTACGCAAATGAATGTCATATACACTCTGCTGGCCACTTTATTAGGTACACCTAGGTAAATCCATCGGTTTGGACCCCCTTTTGCCATCAGAACAGCTTTAATCCTTCGTGGCTGTAAAAAACATTCCATTAAAAATGGAAAAAGTACTTTACACTGTACTTTATTTTTGGACATACACTCACCGGCCACTTTATTAGGTACGTCTTGCTAGTACCGGGTTGGACCCCCTTTTGCCTTCAGATCTCCCTTAATCCTTTGTGGCACGTATTCAATAAGGTACAGGAAACATTTCTCCGAGTGTTTGCTCCACATTGACATGATAACGTCAAGCGATTGCTGCAGATTTGTCAGCTGCACATCCATGATGCGACTCTCGCACTCTCCCAGGATTGAGATCTGGTGACTGTGGAGGACATTTGAGTACAGTGAATTCATCGTCATCTTCAAGAAACCAGTCTGAGATGATTCACTCTCTTTGACACGGAGCGGAAGTAGCATCAGAAAGTAGATGGATGTAGATGGCGACACTGTGGTCATAAAGGGATTGACACGGTCAGCAGCAATACTCTGGTAGTGATTGGTACTCAGTTGACCAAGGAGAATGAAGGTGCATCCTGCGAGATGATCCAGGAAGCGGGGAGTAGTGGAGATATAGTAGTAGTGGAGTATAAACTGCTCAACATCCATTCTTTTTTCTGTGTATTCATAGATTTTCTCTTTTGTCATTTTCTTCTTCCTGCTCTTCCTCTTCTTTCCTGTTTCCACTCTGAAAATGTGGGATGAGCGCAACCTAACAGCTCTTCTATATCTTACTTACATCATCAAAAGAGCCAGCTTTCTTTGGTCATTCTCCCTGCTGAAACTCTTTTTCGTTGGCACCACTCAGATGGTGAGCTCCTGTTGGCACCCAGGGTTTTTGATCACACGCGAAACTTTGGATTGAAAAAGATGAGAAGGCCTTAAGATGACGAGAAGATGAGTAGCAGAGAATTCCTGAAATACAGTGTTGGATACTATACAGGAGCGAGATGTGCAGGGTAAATAAATCCAAGTTTGCGGAACTACTCCGGAGATTCAGCGTGATGTGAACTGCAGGTCTAGATGGATGTGGAAGCTGTCTTTTAAGGGCAGGAGGAACTGGTTCCGAATCCCTGACAAAAAGTCTAGAATCCCGTTTGAGCCACAGCTACCAAACTTTGCCAAGACATCCAAACTGGTCTGACTCAGGTTGGTATATCTTTTCAGACTGGAACCACTAAAAGGATTCTGCTGAGAATGCTGGGAAATTTTCCCTTGACTTAACATGGGGCCAAATTATGAAAAACTCTCTCAAACTGAGAATCTCATAGAATCTTCAAACTCACCAAACTTATGGAGGTTACCAGTCTGTGCAAGAAAATACCACCTTCTCTAGAAGTGGTACAATTTCAAGAAAGTAAAAAGTCAAGATGAAACATCATAGAGAAATGTGGATTTGGTACATGATATGGGGGATGAATTGAGGATGATTGAGAAATGCAGGTTTTTGTCACTCATTGTCGCATTGGCTTTTAGACAGCATTTTTTATAGCCAACATCTAGTTGTTTTTACTGCAGTTTTAAAACAATTTTCATACTCTACAGTATTTACTGTAATAGTACAAGCTCCTTTTACAGCCAAAATTGACCACACTTTGGACACAATGCTTAAGATTCAGGTATGGATTGAGTAATTTAGCTCTATTAGTCCCCCCCCCCCCCCCACCAAGTGTAGCAAGAGACCAAAACTGTGTGGTATTAAGAAGGGTAATGTGTCTCCTCTGACCAGAACGAACCACGGACACAACAGAAGCGTTTCATTATGGCCTCAGTGGGTCGCCTCAGATCTTCAATACCATGGTGGTAAATCTTCAGAAGAGTCTGGATCCTCACTATAGGTGGCGCAATCCTGGTTGCTTCGTAAAGTTCACCTGAGGTTAGGAAAAATGTGTATTACTTGATGTTTGGGGACCAATCACTAGTATCAATTCCATATTGGTTGGGTCATGTACTGTTTTTTTTTCCCATGGATGCAGTTATATGGATTTAGTTATTGTTGTGTACATTGATCTTTTTTAAATCGTGCACCTAGGTCCCAGAAGTGGGCGGGGCTTTCTTATGCCAAAGAAGGAGTGAAAAATGCTTACGTTTGAGAAATTTGATGTAAAATTTTGAGTAATGTTCAAATCCTAATTACAGTTGGGTTTCTCTGCATTCCCTACGTAAAGGTTTTTCTGCAGCAGTGAGCAATTCAGCCACACTAAATGATCGATTAATCAAATGTGATTTTGATTAAACAAAAAAAACAGTGGTCAGAGAGTTTGTGAGAGTGTGCAAGAATAATACCATTCAACAACTCAATATTACATGAAAAAAAACATCAGCATTGATAAACACTTTAGAAAGACGTACTCACAGTTTTTTAACTGTTAGCTCTACGTTTAATTCTGTGAGTAGAATTCAGCATGTCTCAGGTTTTGAGCAAAACTTTCCTTTTTTTTCTTTTAAAAGATTTGTTGATAAAATTAGGACGAAAACATATTCTTACAAACACTGGCTCGCTCCTTGTCACTCTATTTTTTGAATAGGTTGGGATTGTAGGTAAGAATAGGAATACAGCATCTTGAATGATCTGCACATAGTCGGCTTTGAACACCTACTGTATGCGAAAATTTCATGATGAATCTTCCAAATATCTCCTAAACCTTGTGGAAAACGTAAAAAAAAACTGGTACATTGGAGGTTTTGCTTCTAGTAAGAATGATAAAGCGTCACCTTTCAGGAGCGTGAATTACTGCACACTTTAGGCAGCTTATTAAATTAACTTGATTTATCGTTTTGTTTCAACTTCACAATGTATCTGTCAGTGCTCTGGTGGTGGTTTCGTCACTTGGTGGTGTTCGGAGAACTGTATTTCCTCATCCCTCGTGCTCCTGCTGTGCTCGGGGAAAGTTAATGCTCGTCCAACCATTTGACAGATTTATTTTCGGAGCATTTGCTGTTGTTGGAAAGAGTAGATCTCTCTGTCACACCACCTTGGGTAACTTTAGTTTGCGTGAATGACAGGCCACAGGAAATGAAGCTGTGTCTTAATGTATTAACAATTAAATGCAGGCAGGATTTTCCATTTGGTAGCTTTCTAATGTCAGCAAATAGCAACAAATGATTTAAGAAGCCGCACGCCTTGCACCCAGTGTACCCTTGCACCAGCAGAAACTTGAGATCCCTGTATATTGTAAATGTATCAGTATAGAAATACAGGTCTTTCTCAGAAAATTAGCATTTTGTGATGAATTTCATTATTTTCTGTTATAACCATTAAACTTTCATTTATTTTAGATTCATTTACACACAACTGAAGTAGTTCAAGCCTTTTATTGCTTTAATATTGACGACTTTGGCATACAGCTCATGAAAAACAAAAATTTGTATCTAAAAAAATTTGCATATCTTGAAAAGGTTCTCTAAACGAGCTATTAACCTAATCATCTGAATCCACTAAATAACTGCAAAAGATTCCTGAGGCTTTTGAAAACTCCCAGCCTGGTTCATTACTCAAAACTGCAATCATCACTGACACCCTCACACAAGAGGGTAAGACACAAAAAGAAATTTCTGAACGAATCGGCTGTTCCCAGAGTGCTGTATCAAGGCGCCTCAGTGGGAAGTCAGTGGGAAGGAAAAAGTGTGGCAGAAAACTCTGCACAGCGAGAAGTGTTGACCGGACCCTGAGGAAGATTGTAGAGAATCTTCCGAGCGATTGCAGACATTGGGGGACCTACAGAAGCAGTGGACTGAGTCTGGAGTAGAAACATCCAGAGCCACCGTGTACAGAGTGTTCAGGAAATGGGCTACAGGTGGCACATTCCCCAGGTCAAGCCACTTTTGAACCAGAAACAGCGGCAGAAGCACCTGATCTGGGCTACAGAGAAGCAGCACTGGACTCTTGCTCAAACTTTGCATGCCATTCGGAAATCAAGATGCCAGAGTCTGGAGGAAGACTGGGGAGAGGGAAATGCTAAAATGCCTGAAGTCCAGGTTCAAGTACACATAGTCAGTGATGGTTTGGGGTGCCATGTCAGCTGCTGGTGTTGGTCCACTGTGTTTTATCAAGGCTGGGGTCAATGCAGCTGACAATCAGTAGATTTTGGAGCACTTCATACTTCCATCTGCTGAAAAGCTTTATGGAGATGAAGATTTCAGTTTCAGCACGACCTGGCACCTCCTCACAGTGCCAAAACCACTGGTGACTGGTTTACTGACCATGGTATTACTTTGCCAACTCTCCTGACCTGAACCCCATCTGTGGCATAATGTGAAGAGAAAGTTTAGAGACGCAAAACCTAACACTCTGGATGAGCTTAAGGCCGCCATCGAAGCATCCTAGGCCTCCATAACACCATGCCACGCCCAACTGAAGCAATCATTTCTGCAAAAGGATTCCCGACCAAGTATTGGGTGCATAACTGAACAGAATTATTTGAAGACTTTTTTTGTATTTAAAACAGATTTAAGATTTAATTTTGGGGGGGTTTCTTGAGCTGATTTTTCCAAAGTGTAAATAAATCTAATGTTTATCAGTACATTACAGAAAAGAATGAACTTTATCAGAATATGCTATTTTTTTTGAGAAGGACCTGTATAAAGAGTACATGTTACTTGGCTATTTTGTGTTTAGAAAGCTCTAATAAAGCAAAACCTGAATAAAACATTGAGTAGCACATTAAAATGTTCTGTTTTAATGGCAGGACTCCAGAGACAAACGGTGCATGTTAATTTTCATTGCAAGCTGACAGCTTTGGATGATAAACATCTTTCTGGGGTGCATGTGTTAGATGATTTATGATTTTTCCAGCACATATTGCCTTGCTTTTTGTTGCCCGGGCTCAGATTTTCATTACTGCTCACAGCTCTGCGGTCAGCATTTAAAAACTCTCAATCGAACCTCTGACCGCAGCATTACCATCAGAATCATCCCAGATAATAAATCCCAGATCCCAGCATTGTTGCTGTGGTCACTTTGTTTCAAATCCAGACTTTATGCAAGCGGATTCACTGTGACTTGCAGCACGGCTCAAAATTTTAGATCTTGTTCCAGAGGATGAAATGCCCGTAAACCAGATCTCTTTGCAGATCTTTCTAGATTTGAGTCTGGAAGCTTCCTAAAGAAGACGAGGTTTGGGAGGATCCAAACTGCAGACAATCTTTTCTACCGGAAATAAACCTATGAATGTCTCATAGTAACAAGGTTTAAGTTGAAGATGAGTGCAGCAAGTGCTTGGTTTGGTGGCAACACCATGTTTTCTGAGGACAGACCACTTTCACAGAGCAACAGGATGGAGGAAGTCAAGTCAAGAGTATTTCGATAGCACTTCTATGCTTCAAAGCAGCTTCCTAGAAAGAGAAGCCTAGTATAGATTTGTCTTGAAAGGTCTATAGATTTGTGGAGTGAAAGACAGAACAGACAGGATGAAAATGAATGTAAAGATTAACAAAATGGATAGACAGACACTAACTGATGGTAAGAAAAACTGATTGACGGATAGGCCGAAGGATGGATGGACTGACAGACTGAAACAAACAAAGAACAGCAAACATGATGGTTTGAAGGATGGATAGATAGACAGATAGATGGATAAACAAGCAGAGAGATAGAGGGATTCTATATATACAGACTGATATAAGGCTGGACAAACAGACACAAAGTGACTGATGAACTGACAGATAGAAGGATAGATTGATAGGAAGACAGAGGGATACATGGATTGACAGATACACAAACAGACAGACAGACAGATGCAAGTATGACGAAAAAGGCAAAAATTTGATTAATTGAAAGAGCAAGACAAGATGGATAGATGGATGGACAGACAAATTGATGGATGGACGGACAGATGTACGAATTGATGGATGTATGGACGGATAGATTGATGGATGGACAGATGTACGAATTGATGGATGGATGGATAGACAGGCAGAGGGATGGATGGACAGACAGACAGACAAATATTTGATTAGCAATGGCAGACAGAAGTATGGACAGACAGTTAAACAGAACAGATTGATGGACAGAGAAAATGTGAGACAGACTGGATGGATGAGTAGGAAGAAATGGCAGATATGGACAGATAGATATATAGTTGGATGTACAGAGAAAGAAAAAGGCACACAGACAGACAGACAGGCAGGAAGACAGATAGGAAGGCAAACAGACAGAACGCCGGAGAGATCGATGCACATGATGGATTTACAAAAACATACAGACGGGATGGATCGTGCAGGAGGAAATGACAGACAGACGTAAGGACAGACAGATTGGTTGACGGATTGATGGACGATATGACCACAAACAGTAATGCCCAGAAAAAAGCATTACCTCTGCAAAATAAATAGTGAACTTTTGGACTTAAAATGGGTTCAAACCACTGGAGTCTCTGTTCCATTTGAACAGCAATCAAACAGTATCTACATCACCAGCTGATAGGGACATGGGGGTTAAAATTAGAGAGTTTCAATCGCTCCTGGCTCAGCCCCAGAGTTTGAGACCTGGTGGAGAAACTGGAGGGAGACACATTTCATACACATTACCTACTCATCAGGAGGGGTTTCATGTTGCATAATGTGATGGCCTCATTTCACACAGCTGTGCAGTGTTTGGATCACTGGACATACCTTTTAGATTGACACATAGTCCGTGGATTCCTGCTGTGTATATTTTCGTGTGTAGCACACAACTTTTGAAGGCTAGAAAAGCTTTTCACATCAGAAATCAAAAGCAAGAATGACCAGAGCACAACTAAATGTTGCTCATTAGTCGAGGGTGACTGACCGATGGAAACTGATCATTGGAATTATTGGTAACACTTTAGAATACTCTTCCTTATTTAATGGATAACTAACATGTAGTTAATACAGAACTAACCGCTACAGAACTAATTACAGTTAACTATTCAGTAACTAATGTCACAGTAACTACTGTAGTAACTACCCTCAACTATCTGTAACTATTGAATATATACATAACTCCTAAGTATCTACCATAAACTAATCAGTAACTGCTGGTATATCTAAAATTCTGTGCTGGCACTTTAGAATACTCTTCCAAATACTAAGTAGTTCCCCGATAACTAAGTGGTAAGTCCTCACTAGTTCCCTGATAACTATGTTGTAAGTGTTAATACAACTATTTAGTAATCACCTGTGTTGTCATTTTAGAATAATCTTCCAAGTACTAGGTCTTTCCCTGATAACTAAGTGGTTACTCTTCACTAGTTCCCTGATAACAATGTGGTAAATATTCATTAACTGTTTAGTAGTTACCTGTGTTGTCACTTTAGAATACTCTTCCAAGTACTAAGTAGTTCCTTAATAACTAAGTTTTCACTCATCACTAGTTCCCTGATAACTAAGTGTTTACTCTTCGCTAGTTCCTTGATAACTAAGTGTTTACTCTTCGCTAGTTCCTTGATAACTATGTGGTAAATATTTAGTAGTTTTTATTGTTGTATAAAAGTGTTATTAAATGATTTATGTCTGGACTATCCCTTTAATATAAGAGCAGGAGAAAACATTTTAAAACCCGCTGACCTCCTCTGGAACTTTGTAAATATGCTTTTGAAAAATGTTTGCTCATCACGTTCATGTGATGCAAGTTAAAAAGAGCATTAGGTTGAGAAACTGACAAATCAATACTAAAGACCACAAGAGTCAGCCTACAGTGACGGGAATAAATATTTGATCATATTAAACATCAGTCCATACATTTAACGATGGGTTAAAGAGGTGGAAAATGGAAAGAATCTGCTCTAAAACTTGATTTTGGTGCTTGCTGGAGATCTGATGCTTTCCAGACACAGAGCTTGGGACCGCACACACATTAAGCCGAGAATAATGTTATTGTCCATCTGTTTACATTGAATTTATTGTTACTATTGTTGTGTCCTTATACCTTGGCTCATAAGTTGTTAATCTGGAAAAGATATTACAATATTCTATAACAACCCAGTAGATCAATAGCATAAAATACAAAGTCTGAGCTTCCAACCAAAATAAGGTTGGATTTCATCACCACATCAAAGTTTCCCAAGATGAAGAAGATCAAGATGCTCCAGAATTGACCACTCAACATCATGAACATCATTGAGCATGTCTGGGGTAGGATCAAAAAGGACGCATGGAAGAAGAAAAAGAATAATATTGATGAACTCTGGGAGGCATGCAAGACTGCTTTCTTTGGTATTCTGATTACTTCATTAATTCTATGAGTCCTTGCCAAACCACATGGATGCAGTCCTTCAAGCTCATGAAAGTCCAACAAGATCTAAAATCTGGATCTCACAGCATCACTACTTTGTTTCCTGATATATTTTTATATCTCTCCAAGACAAGACATTATTTCTGTCTTGATTACACAATAAATCTTTTTTTTCAGTGATACTATGCCATTGAAGTGCAATAAACACTTTTTGGGGTGGTGGGGGGTTGGGTAAGATTTTCAATTGATTGATTGAAAGTCAGGTTTATAGCAAGTGTTTCTACAAATTAGATAAGCGACAAGACTCTCGTCGGGAGATTCTCTGCTTGTTCCTGTAAAATTTTTAGATGCATATAAAATGCACCTGAGAACCAAAAAATGTTGGTTATTGGAAGAGGGTTAATTTTGCAGATAGACTGATACTGAAGTTGCCAGTAAGTATCATCTAAAAACAAAGATGATATATCTTTGTATTGTTTAAGAAGTTTGAAAAATTATGCATGAAATGTGCAGGTTAAAATATTGATTTATTTTATTTGCTGAAGATAAATATGTGACTGATCGCAGCATTGTGAGTAAATGTAATAATTTATGGTGAATTTGAGTGTTTATAGCAGAAAATGCACAAATGTATGTTTAAACAAACAAAGATCATCTGACGCAGCTTTGTTTGCGTTCAGCAGACATAACTTTCCCTCAGTGCGAGGGTTTATCGATCCTCTGTTTACAGTGATGGTAAGAGCTTAGATTCGATCAATATTTGCCTCTGTGAACCTCTGGTGTTCAGGTATCAATGACGTAAATGATTTCCAAACAGTTTTTCTGGCAGATAAACGTTTCAGAGGGACGGTTTCACAGAGGGACACTATTCGGTTTGATAAAGATTCTTGTGTCACACAAGGACAAGTTGAATTTCTTGTTAAATTTTCTCTTTTATTACATTTATTTTTAAATATTTTTTAATGGTAGAAACTCCTGGTTTTGACACTTTTCCAGGTTTCTGAAGAGAAATGAGGCATAGTGTGTGAAGATTCCCACCATTAATGAGCGTCTTCCATCCAAAGGGTTAATAAGTTTTTTCAGAAAATATGAACGATAGCACAAAAGCATTTACCATTCCATTGATGGTTGAAGCCATGGGTGAAGCCATTGTGGTTGGGTGAAGCCATTTATTTTCCAACAACTTTACATACCCCTGTGATTTTGGCCTAATAACATGCATAAAAACTATAGAGCAGGGGTGTCAAACTCAGTTCCTGGAGAGCCACAGCTCTGCACAGTTTAGCTCCAACCTCAACTAAACCCACCCGATGCAGCTCATTAGGTCGTCAGGTCTGGGTTATCTCAGAGCAGAATTTGAAGTAAACTCTGCAGGGCTCCGGCACCCCTACCATAAACTGTAAAAAAATATGGACGGCATGACATCGTCTACTGCCATTGGGCTAACATTAAGCCTTTTCTGAGCTGGAGAGGAGGCTGCCATTGACGACATGTGGACACGGGACTTCCTATTAAGGATGGAACTGTCATGGTTTCAGAGCTCAGCCTCATATCGGGCTCGCACACACCCCTCTGTTATGTTCAACTTATTTTGTGATTATAAACAAGATTTTGTAAGTGACTTTCTCACGACGTGATAACAGCGGGTAGTCAGCTCTGTTCTGTGTAGCTGTCAATCACATGGTCTCACTTAATTTTTTTAGGTGAAAATAATTATAAAAATAATTTTCAAAGTTCAGCTTTTCTCATGGACTTGAATTGGCTGCAAATCATTCTGCAGCCAGCCACCTGGTGCGCTCCGCCGGCCATGTGAGGCACTTACAGGTACTTACACTGAAGAGTTTGAGCGGGTGGTAAAGGTAAATATTTGTCCTGTTTGCTTAGAATCAATGTTTGTGGAGAAAAGGTTTCTGAGTTTCTGGCTCCTGGTAGACCCTTGCCTCTTTCATCCAGTGATGTGCTGAGCAATGGGGAAACCAAAAGAGACATCAAAGGATCTAGGTTGAACAAAACTGCTAGAAAGATCTGCAAGGAACTGAGAATGTCAATCAGAAGGGTTCAAACTTTGATTAAGATGTTGAAAGTGAGGGACTCTGGTGAAACCAACAAACATTTCTGCTACAACTGCCAGAAAAATTGCAAGGGATGCAAAGAAAAATCCACAAAGCACAAGAAGTAGACACTTGAAGAAAAATGTGTTGCATGGTCGAGTTGCCAGAGGAAAGCCATTACTACGCAAATGCCACAAAGTAGCCGCTTACAAAATGCCAAACAGCTCCGAGACAAGCTCCAAACTTCTGGAACCTTTTTGTTCACAACCATAAACACCACATTTCAAGAGGAGTTAACATGAACTGAACACTGTTCCTGGAATGTTACTGAACGTTCCTCTGGTGACAATGATCCAAAACACAAGGCCAAGTCCACTAGTCATTGATTCCACCAGAACAAAGTGGAGGTTCTGGAGTGGATCTCAGTCTCCTGACCTCAATATCACTGAAGCACTCTGAGGAGAACTCAAACGTGCCGTTCATGCAAGAATTTACAAGATTTTTTGCAAATTCAGATGAATGTGCTGCTTTACCAAAAGAGAAGATAAGGAACCTCATCGACAACTAGGTTGACAATACAAAGAGGGGGAATACACAATATTAAGAGCTTTTGATCAGGGTCTTTTGGAAAGTTTCTGTTGTCATTATGATTTAAAAAGACATTAATGATTGACAATAAGTGGCTTCACCCAACCACACTACCTTTGAGGGGAAAAAATGCTAAAAAAATTGCTAAGATATCAGAAAATGTGTAAACTTATGAGCACAACTTTACTCCTTATCAAAAATAATGCTCCTTAAAAATGAGTCATTGGCAGATTGCTTTGTTTCCCCAGGGTCCTGCCACAACTTTAGACAGAGACTTCCAGACAACTTGATCGTGATTTCTGGTGAATAAGTCTACATTAGTTAGTGAAGTGAAAGCGACATTAGGACCAAGTATGGAGTGATCCATAAAAGGAATTTGTGCTCTGCATTTAACCCATCCAAACACACTGTGAACACTGGCTGGGGGAACTGGTGACTTGCTCAAGGCCACCACAGTAATGGTTGTCACAGGAGTTAGAGAGTTTCAACACCTTTGACTCCCAGTTGGGGATTGAAGCAGCATTGTTTTGATGTCTAGTCACTAACCTTATCCACCAGGCCACGACTGTAACAAAGCAAGATGGTGTGCTGTTGTTGGGTGTAACGATGAGGGTCAAAGGGTCTTGCATTACAATATCATCAGCATGTTTTTTCTTGAGTATTTTTAGACTTTTCAAAAACACCCTAAAGAATCTTAAGAGTTTGTGAGAAAGGTTTGACCAAAGGTTTTTCAAAACAGGTTTCCCACTAGTCTGCACAATCAAACCATTCAATCTACCAGTCACGCTGCTTCCCATTAATTGCCCTTAAATTGTAATTGTATTACATTTTTCTTTATTTCTTTACCTTTGTCTGAGTAGAAATCGTATACATGCATTTTGATTTTTCTTTCCATTTTTGGACAAACATCTATTTCTGAGGTGGAAAAGGATGATTCGCTGTGGCGACCCCTAAACTGGGAACAGCCGAAAGGAAAAGAAGAAGAATTTAGTTACATGGTTGAGATAACTTTACTCAATTTAGCTTTTTGTTTTTTTTTTGACCAGCAAACATGATCAAGACAAAGAAAATACCTTTTAATCACATGACATGTCAGAAGACCAACTAAAGGTGATTTGAGATTTCTATAATTTAAAATTCTAATTTTAAAAATGATCACAAATCAGTAAAGTTTGGATTAATTAGAGTACAAAAGAGCTTAAGAACTGAATTAAAACCATCTATTTTAATGGGTTTCTTTATGGGCAATGGGCATCTGTGTTATTTTTCATAATCTACTCCAGGTCTTGGTAAAGTTACAGTCTATACAATATTTAAGAACATTTACGGTCTGTTTCATGACCCTGCTATGATGTTGACGTTATTTATGACGTCAGCATTTTAGGATCATTAAATTTTACCGATGTAAGGCGAGCACAGCCTGTCGAGGAAAGCCATGTGGATTACATTGGTGCGTAAAAGGAATCCATCCTTATTCAGAAATAGACCCAGAGTTGGCAAGCCCTAAAATACCCAGTGGTTGTATTTCTACAGCTATGTTGAAAGTGTTTAGTCAAAGGGAATGTGCTCACAATGATACGAATCAAAGCAGCTGGAAAAGATCATAAGCAGATGTGCATTATCTGGAGCTTAAAGCACCACGGTTTTAGTGAAAGATAAACAATGTTAGAATTTTTTTGTAAAATATCAACATTTTTCATAATGTTATATGAAGTTTAAAATTGTGTATCTTTGATGTTTTTACCTTTTGCCTTCAAATTGGATCACTTCGTTTAGCTTCACTTGCACAAAGTCACAGATTTTGTAGAATTATAATCAGGTCTATTATCCACCAACCAGCCCAAGCTCCACAGTGAATCATGGTTCACTAACTGGGCAAAGTGGGATTTTAGGCAAGGGCTACCGGCTCAAGTCGCAGCCAAATAAACGTCCTTTTCTACAACGCATTAAATCTGGACCATAGCTCATGATGCTACCTCTATGAGACCTGGCCACGTTTGCCCTGTGTACAGAAAATTAGTGCCGGATGCTCTAGACCAGTACAAACTTGACATACTTTGATTTATGTCATGTTTATTTTTAGTTTGCCATTTATCTTTCTCTTGGGACTGCCATTTTATTAATTCTTCTCTATATTTTGCCCATCCGGCTTATACAAGCCAACATATTGTTATTTGTGAGCACATCTCCTCCTAAACCATTCAAGCTACAGCCACCAAACTTTGGCAAGATATTCAAACTGGTCTGACTCTGGTTGCTATATCATCTCAGGCTGGTACCACAAAAAATTCTGTAAAAATCACTGAGAGTTCTGGGAAAATTTTCATTGATTTAAAACGGGGTGAAAATGATAATCTCATAGAAACTTCAAACAGACCACATTTGAATATTAACACACAAACCACTGCGCAAAAGTATTTGAACTTTCTAGAAGGGGTTAACTTTACCATGATGGCCAGTGAAAATAAATAGGAAAAGGCAACAAAAAGCATTTTCAAGCTGAAATCATAGAGAAATGGGGTTTGTTTTTGACATAATTTACGGCTCCCTAGCAACCAAACTGTTTACCCTAGCAACCAAATCTGCTGTAGCTTCAGTAAAAGATAGACATGGGTGTTGGTTTATATAACTTATAGTGACAAAGGAAACATTATATTATGTCACTGACCCCTCCATAGCAACCTGGTGTTTACCCTAGTAACCGATTTAGTAGATCACTATCTCAGCTCAGTAAAACCATAAAGACATGGGGGTTGGTTTAAATGGCTCATAATGGCATGGGGAACTTTGTATGATGAACTTTGTATGGAGTTGTCCTCCATAGCAACCAAAAACTGTGCCTTGGCAACCATTCCATTTTCGTTATCTTCTTCTTTTACTTTCGGCTGTTCCCAGTTTAGGGGTCGCCACAGCGAATTATCCTTTTCCACCTAACTCTGTCCTCAGTATCCTCTACTCTTGCACCAACTACCTTCATGTCCTCTTTCAGCACATCCATATATCTCCTCTTTGGTCTTCCTCTTGACCTCTTGCCTGGCATCTCCATCTCCAGCATCCTTCTTCCAATATAACCACTATCCCTCCTCTGCACATGTCAACCTGGCCTCTCTGACTTTGTCTCCAAAACAACCAACCTGAGCTGTCCCTCTGATGTGCTCGTTCCTAATCTTGTCCATCCTAGTCACTCCTAAACTGAACCTCAACATCCTCATCTCTGCTACTTCCATCTTTGCCTCTTGTCTCTTCTTTACTGCCACAGTCTCCAACCCATACATCATAGCTGGTCTCACTACTGTTCTGTACACCTTTCCTTTGATTCTTGCTGACACTCTTCTGTCACACAACACCCCTGACACTTTTCTCCACCCACTCCAACCTGCCTGCACTCGTCTCTTCACCTCTTTTCCACACTCCCTGTCACACTGGACTGTTGACCCCAAATACCTAAACTCCTGCACCTTCTTGACCTCAGCCCCCTGTAACCTCACTGTTCTATTTCCCTCCCTCTCGTTCAAACACATGTATTCTGTCTTACTGCGACTGACTTTCATTCCTCTTCTTTCTAGAGCTGACCTCCAACTTTCCCAGGTTTTCCTCCACCTGCTCTCTGCTCTCACTACAAATCACAATGTCATCTGCAAACATCATTGTCCACAGAGATTCCTGTCTGACCTCATCTGTCAACCTGTCCATCACCATAGCAAATAAGAAGGGACTCAAAGCTGATCCTTGATGTAGCCCCACCTCCACCTTGAACTCCTTTGTTTGACCTACAGCACATCTCACTGCTGTCTTACTTCTCTCATACATATCCTGAACTACTCTGACGTACTTCTCTGCCACTCCTGACCTCCTCATACAGGACCATAGCTCCTCTCTCTGCACCCTGTCATACGCTTTTTCTAAATCCACAAAGACGCAGTGAAGCTCTTTATGGAATTTTTTATAATGAAAATTCCATTTTCGTTATAAAAACTATTATTTTCCAAGCCAACATCAACCGTTCAATTGGTCTTTTTTTTAAACATGGCTCAAATTATTTTGCTGATTGGGAATGTGCTTTTTAGACATTCTAAAATCAATAATAGCTATTTACTGATACAATGAGTAATCGCATGATTCCTTTTGCACGAGTATCATCTTGCTGTCAAAGGTGACTTTAAGGAATAAAAGAGGGTCAACGTTTAATTGATTTAAACTGGAATTGCTTTGTTTTATTAATTGAGCTCTAGTAACAGGGGACTTTACAGTTTTTAACAGAATTAAAGCCGCAAGCAGTGATCAAAGGGCTCAAGCACCTCTGGTGCCATTGCCCCTTGGTGGCCAGTTTGTTGCAATATTCACTACAAACGAACCCTTATTAGTATAAGTATTCAAGTGAAAATTGTCAAAATTACTAAAAAATACAGGCAAATTAAATAATGAAAACCATTTAGTAAGTTGTCATGACCCCCATGTGGTGTGGGGAACAAGTCAGAAAAATTTTCATTATTGTTCTGGCCAATAAGTTCCTTATCAATGTTAAACATTGTATTTGCTGTGGCGGCCTAGTGGTAATATAACCAAGAGTGTATGGTGTGGATTGTGTTCAGACATGGACTGTTAGCTGGTAAATTTGTTACCGATCAGACATTGTATGGCTGAGTTAGAACAACTTGGCCACAATTCAGCAAAGTGACAATTTTTGAGAGTTTTTGCGAAATAAAGAAATTGCGAAATATTCCTGACGATTTTGAAAACGCAATCCTTATTACTTATATTTACATCTTGGTACATTACACATGTGCAGAATTTCATTCGCATACAACAAACTGTTAGCCCACCATGAGCTGAAAGGTGTTAGCTGGAACTGTAGAGCCATTTTTCAACTCTCAGTTTTGACATTCAGTGACTTTTCTGCCACATTTAGACCCGCAAAAATATATGGAAAGCAGAGAAAAAATAATACTGTGAGCAATTACAATAGGGTTGAAAAATTATGAGCTTTTTGACTGTCATCTTCCAAATGGCCAGTTTCAGTAGTGTGTGGACTGAGTATTTGGAATGAATCATTCAATTACCTGATTGGCCAACAGTTTAAGATATTCATTTTCATGATAATAAATGAAATAGAGCTATAGTCTGACCTCCACCTTTTTGCCTGGTGCAAAAAGTGATCATGAGCATAACACACATGATTGGTAGACATATTAATTATTTCCCTTAAATACATAATTAAAAAATCCAACAAATGGAAGACAACATACTTTTCAGCATAACTCACTATTGTTCAGGGACACAGAGTAACTTGATTTGAGCAGTCAGGAAGTAGCCATTATTTCAATATGACGCTGCCATTTAAAGAGTGGGCCAGAATTTGACTCAACAGATCCGGCAGTTTTCTCTTGTCCCATTTTTTGTGAGCTTATCAGGACAAAATCCTCAATTTCCTGCTCTGAATGGCTCCAGTGTTGGCTCCTCTGCTGCTCAAGTTCATCTGCTTCACGTTTCAATGCCTTTCTTTTACAAACAATCTATGCGGACCAGTGCAAATCCCAGTTTCTAAACCAAGCAAACCAGCTCATCTGGCATCGACAGAGCATTTGTCCCAATCTTGGATATTTGCATCGAAAGAGTCTTAACTTTTGCAGAGTCTGTATTCCATCAGTGAGCAGGGTGCCTGAGTGTTTCATCGAACACTTTAAACACTACTATTTTCTCTCAGCTCAGGCACTGCCAACACTCAGCTGGCAAAGAGCAAAAACATCATTAATCTGTCTCCTAAATTTCAATGCATATATGGAATTCTCCAAACTAGTGTACTGGAAGCATGCACTCAATAACTCCGCTTGTTGAAAAAAGACAAAACCAACACAGGGTTTAGTAGTAAAGCATACTCCCTCGATAATAAATTCTGATCAAATAATCAGGGCTTGAATAAAGCAAAGCGGTGCCAGTTGAGCCTGAGGAGAATTACACCAGTGTTGTGTAACATTATACAAAGAGCTCTGTATAAAGAAAGATAAATTTACTAAGTGCAGTGGAACAGCTTTCTGATGTCCAAAGCAAGCTTTCTTCTCCACTGGAGAGTTTGTGGTGGCCATTTTTACTTTTTGCAGATCTCGAAAAGTGGCACGGTCATCTATCTGTCGACTGAAGCTGAGTGAAAAGCTTGAAAGCTGAGTCATTTCTTCAGGGCTGATCGCACACATTGCTGAGTTTATTTCATGCTGTGAACTGATGGTCTGTGATCAGTGGTTCAAAAAACAGATGGCAAAATCTGGAACAGTTTTTCAGGCCTTTTGAGCACAACAAAACACAGGCAGATCCAGGATCAGTTGATATTCAGAGCATGGAGTGCATGCATTGATTTGAGTCGTCTATGAAATCAGTTCTGACAGAAAACACAGCTTTCAACATTTTATCTGTAAACATTTGGCAATAGCATCATGGGTTATTAACCACTTGAGAATCTACACATGTAAATTTAGCCTTTTGGAGCATTTCAGTCAAGTTAAAAGGGTCATGACATTTTGAGTTTGTAGTGGCTTTTGTAATGATTTATTTAAAAAAAAAATCAAATATTGATGTTCCAGAACAAGAAACGTGTTTTTTGTTTATTCACACAATTAACGAAGCCACACAAGTCAATGAAACTCCCGAGAGACATGAAAAGCCCGATTTCTCTCCCCCGGTAGTGGTGTACTATCCACAAAGCAATTGCTTCTCTCGTGATATCCCAAAAAAAAAAAAAACATGTTAGATTCCAACAGAGGGAAAGAAATGCGTAATGTAACGTTGATAAATGAAGTTGGTAAAGCACTATGAAAAAGGCTCCATCATTCGATGTAACTGTGGTGAACAGGCCGTTTCGTGGGCTGAGGACAGAATCTAATAAAGCAACTAGAAAATGTTGATATTCCCTGAATAGTTACAGATTCAATCGCTCTTACCTGCCACCGATATTTGGCGGAACCTGTAAGAACTCTTGTGTCGTGACACGGTTCAAAACCCAGTAGAGGCCTCTACGTTTAAAAATTATTTCTGAGTTCTTTTTCATTTTGCTTGAATGTTTTTTCTCACAAAATAAAACATACTTACTTATTTAATTGATAATTTAATTGATTTTAAATGCTAACTACACCCGTTCACATCTGGGACACTGGATGAATTTCAATTATTCATTTACTCATTTCTGCTGTCGGCTCCCTGGAAATGTGAGCCTCTGTCGATGCTTTATTTAGCTGACAAACTCTCTAATATCCATCGTTTCTGCCTCTCATCTCTCTCAAAACCTCTTTAGCTCAACAGCTAATAAAAACAGACGCTTATGCAATCCTTATGTCTGATTGGTCTTTGCATAATGAAGTAATTTCTTTAGTGGCTCGTTAATCTGCAGTTCTCGTGTATAAGTTGAATTATCTGAGGCTAATGAGAAAGTGTTCGGATGCCCATCTGATTAAGTTTTAGATTTTGGCTCATAGAGGTATGAATAACGTTTCCCCCAAACACCATTACAAATATTAATATTTTGGATTTGCAGTTATGTTTTGATTTTCGCAATTTTGATTAGCAGTAGTGCTTTTGACCACCATGTGAAGGACTCAAAAAGCCATTTGAAAGAATTGATAAAGCGACAATTTTTTTAAGTACTTGGGTCAGCCTGGCTGTCAAATTGCTTTAACTGTTTCACCACTAGGCCCTGAGCGCAGAGTTGATCATAGTGTGGTGAGTACGAATGTACAAGGCCCATTGTCTAGATGTGGTTAGATTCTGTGTTATACAAGTTCTGGGCAAGGTGGGAATGAAGCTCAGGCAAAGTCAACTGGGTAAATGTAGCACTGAAGTAAATAATGGCATGAGTTTAATAGTTGATTGGGATTACAGATGGCATGCCCTGATTACTCCTCCAAAAACCCTTTGTACACGTCAATTGTAAATAAGTTTTATTTTCTATGTTTTGTCCTCTAGTAGCTGAGATAACATGTTTTGATTATCTCAGAGTCTCTAGCTGTGTCTCAATCAAGGTACTGCTTCGTTCTGAGTGCGTATTGCAAGGCACAACACTGCGCAAAGACTGTCCCATAACTCGAAGCGTCCTTCAAATGCGTCCTCTTTTCCCCTGAATTTAGAGGACGCATGGTTAAGATCCTTCATGGCCTCCAATATTCTAAGATGCTTTGTGTTTTGTTCTATTTCAACAGAAACAACACAAAATAGCAAGCAAATACATTTGAATTTGTTTTTTAAATGTAACAGGTTTTTATTTAACTATTTGTAAAAATGCTAAAAACATGACGTTAATAACGCTAACACACTTAGACAACCACATGTGATGTGTGGTAAGCTAACTGTTGGTACATGTCATAATGTTGTAAGAAGCTTTGGGATGAATAAGTCCAAAATAAACTGGGAATCCATCATCTAAATTAAGCTGTTTATCCAAACGTGAATTGTTCACCTATAGATTAGCATTGCAGTTTAAGTGCATGTGTTGTGGGAGGGGCGTAGTACGTTTGTATGTCACATAGTATTTGTAAAAACCATTTAAAAATGATTCTTTCTTAATAGAGACAATAACTTGAAGTTAACTTGGAGTTCCTCGAAATTTATGGGTAAAATATTGGGTTAGGGTGATATGCATAAACAATAATACATTTAGTGTTTGTTAGACTGCTAGATAATACATTATGTATATTACATTTAAATAGTCTTATTTTAGTACCGTTTGTTGGTTTTGTAATTAGTGGTGGTATGAACACCCTGCAATATGCTGAAGCACAACAGAGGCATCCATTACTTCAAAGGGAATACATTTGAGCTCAAAATAGAATGTGTGGAAGAAACATAATGGTAGACATTAATTGGGTCCTGTTTAATACCCTCTCTAAGAACTTCTCGGAAATGTTGAAGCTCATCTGCTTCTCACAAGCTGATTGAAAAGGGGGAAAATAGGCCATGGGCTTGTGTTTGTTTGTGCATCTCTGCATGTTTTGCTTGGCACACTGGCTCAGAACTGGAACAATTTCTTTTGTTTAGGGTTGTCTGGGGGCACACTGCTCTAATTCATCTTACAATGCATACTAGTTGGTATTTGCCTAGGTCTGATAATATAGTGAAAGCTTCAGTAGTAAATAGCATACTTACTAAAGTTACAATACTATTAGTATAGCATTTTTCCAGGCTCTGGATTGAAAATAATAATAATAAAAATAATAATAATAATTTGTATTATAATTATTTATTTAAATATTTATATATGTATATATGTCTGTAGGTATGTACAAACTACAAAAACTGAACTGCACAAACTGTAACGAACATATATGATATGTAGGTATTCTTCCCACACCTGAATCTTTCTCCCTCACC
The DNA here is from genome assembly GCA_007224835.1 of Danionella cerebrum. Classification (NCBI taxonomy): domain Eukaryota; kingdom Metazoa; phylum Chordata; class Actinopteri; order Cypriniformes; family Danionidae; genus Danionella; species Danionella cerebrum. Next base: position 90,376 of record SRMA01027303.1, on the reverse strand, counting down.
TAGATCTCTCATTCACTCCCCCCTTTTCTTTTAACACCCCCCTGTACTGATGTAATTAATGTGAACTGGTCCATGGGAAAAATAAAAAAGTAAATAAATACCTACATAAATTAACGACTTACATCCAGAGGAGGAAACACCACATCATATGTTCACTCCTCTGAAGATAAAAAAAACTGTCCTGCTAAAACGAAGCATCTACCCCTGGACAAAGTTAAAAAAAAAGAAAGAAAAATCGGCCAATTTGATCCATTGTAAATGTGAGTTTGGTGGAGGGGAATTGTAATGAGGAGTTGTTTTTCAGGAACTTGTCGGGGCATGTTAATTTCCATTAACGTCACTTTTTGTTGCTGCACTGTGAAAATTACTTACAGATTAAATTAACGCCAACTTTGTATTTGGTAACATTGGGAAATATAGCTTTTTTATCAAAAAGGCAATGGATTTATCACAATTTATTTGACATATCTTTCGACCACATTAGCATATAATATAAAATATCTAGATTATATTAGACATAGATAATCCCTGCTTTCTTCCAAAATTTTCAGGCATCATTTTGACTGATTTAAACTTTGAAAATCCATAGGCTTCCATAGAAGACAAAGCTTAACTGTACTGTGGACATGTGAAGATATTGATGCCATTAAATTGCTCTGGTCAGGAAACAAAGACTAATTTCATGCTACATCATGTAAAACCGAAGCACATGCATTCTGTGCATTGTTTTGTAAATCTGACATATCAACGGTTAAATCTACAGCTCACAGTAGTTTTCTACTCCAAACCTCATTGTTACACAACTAAAACCTCAAATCAAAATTATCCTGCTTTTCCTAAAGCCGCTGATTTGTGGTAACACAAAATGAAGTTGTTTGCAGTGAGAAATCAAACCTCTCAAAGCTTCATGATTGGTTGTCTTGGCATCTTCTTGGGAGCTGTGATTGTTCCATTACAACCAAATGGAAAAAAGCATCTAAAACAGGCTCTTCTAGCAAACTGAACAAGAAGGGTTATTGTCAGAGAAGTGACCAGGCAGCCAGAACTCATTGGCTGAATTGGAAGAAACGATGGATGTCTGGACATTCTCTTAGTGTGTCACCGATTTGGCCTCTGCATGCCATTGGCCTAAAGGAAGCCACTATTGAGGAAAGCCAGCATGAAGTCATTCAGTTTCCAGTAGACAAATGACTTGCCATTGTAGCTAGTGGTTCAGAAAGGAAAGTGTCCAGTTTGGTTCAGTTAGATTTCAGCACCATTATTTCTCACTAAGACTGTTTTGTACAATCATGGAAATTAGCTGCTGCAGTTTTAACAAGGCATCTTCCTTTATGACGTTTTGTTTCAGCAGGTAGTGACACGTCATATGGTTCTCATACTGCTTGGCCACACTTTATTTTAGAGGAGAAAATGTTTGGGTTTTAAGTGACATTTCTATTTTTACTGGGGCCCTATACTCTTTGGGTAAGGTACAGAGTCATAAGATCTTTAGGGAAATGTATTAGGTCATCATAGGGTTCATGGGGTAAGCTAAAGGTTAAATCCTTGCAGTAAGGAACAAAGGCATTGAGTCTTTGAATTGAGGTTCAAGTCCCTAGAGTCTTGGGGGAAGGTACAAGGCCCTACAGTACTCAAAGCAAGCTAGAGTCCTTTCTGTAAAGTACAGTGTGGTAGAGACTTTTGGGTGAGGTACAAGTCCCTAGAACCATTGTCATATAATTCAAGGCTGTAGAGTCTTTGGAGTAATGTATAAGGTTCTCGAGTCTTGGGGGAAGCAAAAAGGCCCTGCAGTGCTTTGAACAAGATATAAGTTCTTTTCATAAAATTACAAGGCTGTGGAGTTCTTAGGGTAAGGCACAAGTTCCTACAATCATTGCTGTAAAATTCAAGAATCCTTGTCATAAGGTACAAGGCTGAAGTGTCTTTAGGGTAATGTTCAGGTCCTTAGAGTCCTCTGGTTAAGGTACAGTGCCCTAGAATCCTTTCTGTCAGGTATAAAACCATAGAGTCCTTGCTGCAGGGCCCAAGGGTGTAGAACCCTTGCTGTAGACAAACAGTTTCTCGAATCCTTCCCATAAGGTACAAGGAAATGTAACAGTCCCTAGATTCCTCTAGTTAAGTTACAGGGTCCTATAAGATTAAAGGATGTAGAGTCTCTGGAGTAACGCACAAGGCTGTAGGAGGCTTGGAGTAAGGCACAAGACCCTAGAGTCCTTAGAACAAGGTACAAGGCCCTAGTGTCCTCGGGGTGAAGTTCAAACCCCCATGAGCATTGGGGTAACATACAAGACCGTAGAGTCCTTAGCGTGATGTACAAGGATACATTTTTAAGATCCATTATAAATACTATGTCTTTCAAATAAGCAAAACAGAAAATACCCCAAACGATGACCTTTGGCCCATAGATTGTAATATCTTTTCTAAATCACAGCATCAATCAATTATTTGGTCCCCATAGACAACATTTCCATTTCTGTCACAGACTAGTAAAATCTAACCTAAACACAGTCAGCAAAGGTCAATTGACCTTAGGTTTGAGTCTCATTTATTGCATAAACCTTTGCAAAAACGTTAAGTATGTTCCTTAAATGAGCTCTAATGTAAGGTACATAGTCTTGACGTCAACTCTAAAGGTCCCTGATGGAACTTTGGCTCAGCTTGTCCTGTCACAGACCTGCATTTCCTTTAAGCTGATGATGATGGGTGTGCCAGAAGCTGTACACAGACCTGAGGTGTTAAAGAGCTGCTTTCCCTCACACACACCACCACACACTCCGTCCTGGAAATGTGCCTTTCAGCTTTAACAGTCCAGTAATGTTTCAAACACTCTTTCATGACTCAACGCTCTTTTTATTCAGTGAGTGTAAAATTAGACGCCATCATCCCTCAGATACAAACGCCCGAGTCACAGAACATTGAATATTTTCCTTGAGTGCTTATGCGCAAACAAGCCAAAAGCAGTGTGTAAGTGGGGTTCAGACCTCATCCATTAGCAATGAACACACCTGTGTACACCCAAGCACAGTATGTCCTGCAGACCAGATTGTTGTAAAGATATGGAAGATCTGGAGCTTGCCTGCAGTTATATAAACTTAAAAAAAAAATTTGGCTAACTGTAGATAACCTCAAGGTCTGATTCAAATGCAAACACAGAGGAAACTGCTTCACTCGAAATAGGCCTATTTTGGGTTGTCATTTTGTTAGGAATTTAAAACATGAAAACATTTGTTTCTTAAATGCTTTGGAAGTTTGATGACTGACGACAAGCCTAGCAACACACCTAAAAGGCAAGTATTTGAAGCATTAATTCTTTGGTTCTGTCAGTTGTGGTGCTGTTTTGTCACTGGTGGCACCATCCTTTTGGACAGCCGAATACAATGTCTCTGTTTTTAGTTAGGGACTAGGGTAGGTAAGATAAGCATCCATGACAGTCTTGTAATTGCCGCCACATGTCAAATGGCAGAGAATGACAGGGAAAAAGAGGACCAAGTTTGGTAGGGTCTCTGTTTCAATCCTCAGTTCCCTTGACCTCATGATTCTTAGCATTGCTCTGAGCATTGTGAGCTGTAAGGCTATATAGAAAGGTGTATGGCTTGCCTAATCAAGTATAATCCATATTATTGAACATAAATGGACTCAAGGTGTAGAACCATCACAAAGATGGACAGCAGAAATGGCCAGCACCTGAGATAGATATATGACTGTCACAGCAAAGGGTTGGAACACTTGGGGCCTTGTGTTTTCAGGCGGCAATTACAAAAATAAGTGAAAAATTTTAGGGGGTCTGAACACTTTCAGTACCCACTGTACAGTAAATGGTAACTCTTGCTAGTGTTACAAAATATGTTTTTAAATATCACAACATTTTAAAATGGACTGCCTATAAGCTTACTCGGCAACTCATGCGCACCACGAGAGGAGCCAATCAAACTGTGGTGATTCATAGATATCATAAAAAATAAATACAAAAATCTCTACTGTATAGTTTATGACAACCCAGGAAACATTTGGAGCCAGATGGATCTCTCTGCCCAATACCCCCACTCACCCCAACCAGACGGGCACAAAACCCATGATAAAGAAAAGTGAAAGAACCCACTGTTTTCCCTTTTATTTTCCACTGAAAAAACAAACATTTGAAGGGCAAACTCCATCCTCACCAAGAAGCAAAAACATCCTTCCCTTTGTACAGATTACGAGCAGCACTATCAAATTTCCACTAGATGTGAATAAACGAACAGAACAAAACTGGATGACATGCATGCTTTGTTCTCCAGCTGTACACATGTACACAAACATCTACAATCTGTTTCTAATTTGCAACAAATACGCCTCTAAAACATAAAGCTATTAAACTTTGCATGCATTTAACCATTCCCCGTTGAACGCGTGTGTGATGGAAAAGCTACCATGGTTCAGAAAGTTCCCCTGCACACAGTGAGGTCCATACATTCATAAAAGTTCTGCGAGAGGGTAAAGAGCACAGCTTTACCACCCTGACGTACAGTGTGTACTTATGCAGGCTCGTGATGCGTGCTGTTTTTGCAAGAAGAACTGAAAAGTGAATGTAAATAACGTAACACAGGCCTCGAGTCCCTGAGCTCATAAATTACTCTGAAAAGCACCACTTTATGTGCATTCTTTTGGCCTATACAAAGCGGGGCCTCATCCACCCTCACACAGAATGGGCCTCTCTCTCTCTCCTTCTCTCTCTCTCTCTCTCTCTCTCTCTCTCTCTCTCTCTCTCCTTCCTTCCAACTGTTATGTAAGCAGGATCATTATCACCTATCTTTGAAGTGAAGCGAGGAAAGGGGCGGAGCTTGGTCTGGTTCTTGTTTACAGCTACTGTTGTCTGAGTGATGGTAGAATCCCTTTATCTGACTCTATAGCTCTTTTATACCCCCCCCCCACACACACACACACACTGTTTCTGATGGGATTTGGGGTTTCAGTTGTTCTTACACCGTACACCACTTTAGCTGACAGCATTTCTCTCATGGATTGCTCCCCTTCTAATTTTTCCTGTTTCTTACTCTCACTTCATATTTCCATTTAACACTTCAATCTTTGAGGCACTGAGTGACTAAAAGCAATGAAAACAGCATGGAAACATGTTTTATGGCACTGACTGAATTTAAACAAAACATTAGGACAATTTAGTGCTGCTTTGCTTTCAGTGATATGTTCGGGGGAATGCATACATGTACAAAATGAAACTTTGATGCACAGACAGTAGACTCTTATGCTTCTGAATGGAAGAGTACAATAGTCCCACCTTCTAATGCTTGAACCAATCGTGTTGCAGCAGCTTCTGTTTGAAGCACTGGCTGATTGTGATATGGCTGTGTTTACTTCTTATCTGACTAAAGATTCCTGGCTCAGACTGTTCAGAATCAAATATATACAGTTGATTTACTTATAAATTACATAAGAGGCAAGTTTTTTTTTTTTATAAAAGGTATCCGATGCTCAGTATGAACTGGCAACCGGAACTGTAAAAAAATGTAAAATTAACCAAAGCATTGTTGAATGCTCTGACTGAACTTAATAAACTTAATGATTTAATAAAGCAGTATTTCCTGAGCCTTTGTATGAAGTTGTTACGTACTGCTCCGTTAAGACTTGCTTACAATTTTTTTTAAATATTATTAATCAGCAGAAAAATCTTTTTTTTTTTGTTCAGTTTATTGCTTCATATGTGAGAACATGAGTTATGTGTATGGAGACAAAATGGTCTCAATATTTGCTGAATCTGAAATACCCGAATGCTTGAGATCATAAATACATAGCACGCTTCATATTTCAAAAAAATGTATTTTGTTAAAAAAATATTAGATTTGAAAATATAGATTTTCAAATAAATCTCTCTAAATGTTTAAAATTTTGAGTGAAAACTTGACGAAGACTGGTGGAGGTTAGAGATAAACAGATAAAACCTCTAGGGGGAGTTAAATTACGATACTAGCAAAAGTGGCAATTTTTAGAGGTTTTGGCAAAATAACCGACTTTCTGTTGATTTTGTAAACACAATCCATATCTCTTATTTCGAAAGCTTGGCATACTACACATGTATGCAACATTTCATTCGCCTACTACAAACCTTTAGCGCACCACAAGCAATAGGTGGCGCTATAGAGACATTTTACCATACACACTTTTCAAAACCCAATCTGTTCACCAGTTTTGATATGTGCGAAATTCTGTGACTTTTCAAGCACATTCAAAAGTATTACTCTGAGCATTTTCAATAGGGTTCTATGCCTCTTCGGTGCTATGCCCTAATGAATCCTTGCTGTGGAACTCATGTGATTTTATTCAGACTTCTACAGAATTCTATGAAAAAGCTTCATTGAATCTTAGTAAACGGATGCGGGGGAGGAGTGATTATGGTCACTATTTTCTTAAAAGGTTGACAAGGTCAGCTCAGCATGTTTACAGATACTAACACAGCTCTTGGGCCTCATTGGTACACACACGGACGTATCGAGAGAAAGAGAGAAGCATGTTGATACCAGTTGAGTTGCAGGATTCCAAGAGTGGTGAGTCCAATTCCTTGGAATTAAGACTTGACAAAAATCCCGGATAACACAAAAAACTTGAGCAAAAGAACGGCCAGATGGAGAAAGATTGGGCCATTATGAACACACTGATCTCAGCACTGAACATTTGTCTTCCCAGCCAGGTCTACCAAAACCACTGGCTAGGAGTTTTGAGCAGAAATTAGCTAATAATGGTCTTTTTTTATTTCATTCGACTCAATGGGGTCAGCGTCAAATGCACTTTTCTACAGAGTCCTTGCAAAGTCTCTAGCTGAGCCTGAATGTGTTTGTTATGAAATGTGCCGAGTGAAAGACCCATGGAGCGTGTTTGGGCATGGGGAAAAGGGGGCCCCTCTGCACCCCTGCAAGCCTATTTCTACGGTGCAAATAGCTCTCTGTGTGTAAGCCCTGCTGCATTAGGCTCATGTCTCAAAGAGACAGCTGTCCCAAAAATGTGCATTTACCCGTTTATTCCACATTCTCTTTGCTGTTGAGTGTAAACTCATTTTAAGAACTGGTTCTTTCAACACTGGGGAAAATTTAAATGAGTTCAGTAGACTGGTTTTTGATTGGTCCAGCATGGTGACATCACAATCCCCCAGTTTTAACATGCATTTCTAAAAGTGCAACATCTCATACACAATGTATTCTCCCACTGACACTGTGTGTGTGCTTCTTTAAGAACGGAAAATTTAGATACACCGCAAAAGCTTGCTTTATTTTTAAAAGCAGTGAGGCGCACAAATTCAAAAACAGCAGTAGGAAGGAACCACAAAGAGCCTTCTGGTGCCCCTCTCTTGCCAAATACACAACAAAATGGGTCTAATTTGAGGTATTTGGCAGTGAAAGAGCCAGGGAGCGTAAAAAAATGTACCCTCTCAAAAACACACAGACGTATACAGCCACGGTAATCATTAACTCGTCCAAGAAATGTTTTTAGGAGTAACACACATAAACATTAGGAAGATTGCGCTCATAAAAGCTACAAAATAACATTTTGAGCATCTAAAAGTACAGTGTATGCACTCCCAGTGGACTATTTTCAGCGTTTTATGAACTTATTTATCTAAACTACCCACACTGTTTAGATTTGAATGCAATTATATTTAAGTATTTCACAGAGGATCATTTAAGCATCACCAAATATCACATCGCTAGCATCCAGCCCTACCGCCTGAGTCCCGTGATGCTTAGCTCTTTGAAGATGGTCACAGAATGACTTGAGGAACACTGAATTTAAATCTGTTTCTAATCACTTGATTTACAGCAGCTCAGTGTAGCTCAAATAATCCCAGTGAAACTAAGCCTCCACTTCCCACAGTGCTCGGCATCTCCGCTTCTCTGAACATCAGTGTAGCTTAAATTAAAGTTGAGGGATTTTTTAAGTGCCACACCATTCCCCACTGGGTCCCTGCGGCCTAAACTGTCCCAGCAGTAATTGCTCTTGGCTGACAGTGCTGTGTTTAGGTAAAAGAGTTCATAAGCCCCACTGCAGGGTATGGGGCTAATTAAGCAAGAATGAGGCTTACAGTATGGACCGAATTGATCATTGCCCTCATGACGGATAGGATAAGTTAATAATGCACATTGAGTTTATTCTTGTATTTTTAAAGTATATAGACATTAATATTTCTTTACCCTGAAAGCCAGAGGTTGAGGAACTTAACAAGGTAACTATGCTGCAGCAACAAGGTCCCAGACAAAGATATAAAACAGGGGTTTCAAGATGTGCTCTTCAAGCCCTTTTTAAGAAACACAAAGAAACGTGTTAATGCTGTGAAGTACAGGGAGAATCCAGACCTATAACCACCAGTGCACTGTCCCCTTCAAATTCCTCCTGCCGGTGGTGGGCCCTTTGGGTAGCCCCGTGGCTAGCCACCAGGCACTCGCCAGGCACCAGGCCTATCTCCAGGGTGACGCTTTCCTATACTGGGCGCAGTTTGTTCACTGGTCATAGGAAAGTTGTTAAACTGCTCTTTGTCTAGCCAGTCACCTAGGACATGTTTGCCTTGGGAGACACTACCAGGAGCTTATATCCCCCTCTTGTCTCAAGAGATACTATAGTTTCCAAATACAAGCGGAGAATGGGAAGTTTTGTTTGTTTTTGTTAGATGAGTGTTATATGATTTCCGCAGATCCTGTTGTTGTTGTCAGATTCATTCAGTAAACAAATTCACTTTGATTACAACTTTCTTTGATATCGATCGTTAAATTGTTAAAAACATTTTTTTCCACCAAGTTTTGCATTTTTCTTGGTGTTATAGAATATTAATTCTATTGTTAACTGAGATTTAACAGAAAATGTGGCTTTATTTAACTTACACATTAAATATGAATCAGCTAAACACATGCTGCATTGAGAGAGAGAGAGAGAGAGAGGTTTTGGGAGAAGGAAAGGGAAAAGAGGAGGGAGAGAAAAAAGATCAACAGGCAAGTATCTCTTCAGCAAGTTTACATAAAGAGCTTGAAACTTCCTGTTTGGGACGTATCTTCCTGTCTGTGTTGTTTTCTTTCCTATTACACTGACACAATCGCCTTCAATGTAATACAGGCATATGGTATGTGGGCTAACTAACTAAAAAAATTACATAAAAACATCTGAAGCACTGAATTTATTTTCTGTGTCAGCTCAAACGTCTTCTATGTGCATGTCTTAGGATTATTCCGACCTTGTAACAAACAGCTTTTCATTCATTCATTCATTTTCAAACCCGCTTATTCCTTTTTGAGGTCACGGGGGTCTGCCGGTGCCTATCTCCAGCACACATTGGGCAAGAGGCGGGGGTACACCCTGGACAGGTCGCCAGTCCATCACAGGGCAACAAACAGTTTTTGTTTACTACAAATTGTAAATGGCATCTGCTAAATACATACATTTAAATAGCCAAGAGGTATATTTGGCACAAGAGACCTAAGCCAGAAATCATTTGAAGTTATGAATTTCCCAGTTATGTGCCATGTCTGGTCCATGTCTGTAATCCAGTACTTTTTACTCAATTTAATTTCTCAATCTGCTGTTTTATTCAGTTGAAAGTTGGGATATGTTTGAATTTTTTAAACTATGTATTATTTCTAATTAAATGTTAGTTATTTATTTCCTGGAGAGTAAAAGAGAAGAATGACACTTTCTGAAACATCGAGGGAATCGATGAATTCAGCATGTGTTTATAGCGTCATGTGTCCAGCACCTGGTCGATGTACAGTATGTAAGGACAGACACTTATAGCTGAGTGGAGTCATGGAGTCACAGTGGCGTGACAGTCAGCTGACAAGTGTGCTGGGACTCTAGAGTGGCATGTTGCCCAGCGGGCATTCTTTTGACAGGCCCCCACCCCCCTCTGCTGTTTTTACAAGCACGGGCATCGGCTTGACCTGGCAACCTTCATAACGGGTGTTTTCAAACTTGAGCAATGGGTTTGGAATTAAGTTGTTTTTTTTATTTCGATTGAGACCTGAGTCTGTTCTACACGTGGAAGCCCTTGATTAACACGTTAAGCCATTTTTATCATTTTGCAGTTGTGCTCATAAGCAAGTGGTTGGGTGATGCCATGTATTTGCAAACAACTGTGTTTACTCTTTTTATATCAAAATGACAACCAAACATTTTCTAATGACCCTGATCAAAAGTTTAAAAACTGGTGATTTTGGCCCGATATCATGCACAAAAACTGACACAAAGAGGTTTGAACGGCTGGTAAAGATAACCATCCTCATCCTCAACCTGTTGAAATCAATGTTTGTGCAGAAAAAGTTTATGAGATTGTATTTTCTAAAAGACACTTGCCTTTTCATCCAGTGATGCATTGAGATTTTCAAGGAACTGGGAAAACCAATCAGAAGTGTTCAAACTCTAGTGAAGAAGTGAAAAGTGAGGGATTCTGGTGAAACCAGTTAACATTTCTGCTACAACTGCCAGAAAAATTGCAAGGGATGCAAAGAAAAACCCTGAAATACAGCTTCAGCCGAAATATAGGGCTCTCTGAAAAAATGAGGCACGGCTGTTTCAAGGAGAACAACTTTAAAAAAAATGGGTTGAAGAAGATGAAGAACCTCATCGACAACTACCTCAAGAGACTTCAGGCTGTCACAAGCTAATGACTCACCTGTTTACTTGCGCTTTTGTCGACTGAGCACCAATGTCTAAACAATTATTTTATCTCTGTAATTTCATAATTTGAATCTGTCTTAATTTTCTGTTTTTAATTATCATTTTTTTATGTGACTTGTTTTGAAATGTATGTTCTTTTTATTCTTTGTTTCTAATGTTTTGTAGAATTTTGAATTTCCCTGTGTACGAAAGGTGCAGAAAAACAAACAAAAATGCTTACCATGCCTTAATGGGGGAATACAAATTAAGACTTTTGATCAGGGTCATTTGGAAAGAGTAAACACTGTTGTTTGACAAAAAAATTGTGCTCATTCATATTCTCTGATAGACAAAGTTTATGAGCACAACATTATTCCTTCATTAAATAAATAATCTGCATGCTTCTGTATCAACTTAATCGAATCCACCTCCAGGGGTCTTTTGAGGTTCATTTAATACAATTATGCATTTTACTAGAATAGAATTCAAACTAAGACTAAATAAAAAAAAACATGTTTGTTGGTTTCAAAGATCTACGTGGGTCACAGAAAATGCATCAATAGCTCACTGACGGCTTTTAAACATACAGTATTGCTTTGCTTGTTCATGGTTGAACCACCCAACAAAAACTGATTCACTAAAATAAATCACATTTTCTCAGTAATGTTTGCTCTTTGGTTAGAAGAGCCTGTTAATGGAACAGGTAGTACCAACCCAAGTTTTAGTTAGTTCCCAAAGTGTTTATTTTTCTGGAACTCTAAAATAAAACCATGTTCTTCTATTTAAAAGCTCTAAGGCCCGGCGTTCTTGTTAAGGTTCAAAAAACAAAGCAAACATGCAAAAAATCTATCTGATATGCAGAAGCTCCAAAGGGTATATTTTAATCCTAGCTGCGCGTTTTTGAGTTAATATTTATGACAAGAGATGAACGATAAGAGATTTTAAAATGAGATTAATGGAAGAGTTTTAAAACAAATCATGCAATTTAACCCAAGCGCACCTGCTGTTTTGAATTAAGTAGGAATGACATGAGCCAGCAATTGTTTATTTTATGTATATTTTTAGTTTTAAACAAACATTAAAAGAGTTATAACACATAAATTAGTGTATCTTTCGTCCATCCGTTTACGAATAAAAAAAAATTATATATTTTTAATTGAACATTTTTGCCTTATTAGGGGCCAAGCAGCAAAGCTGCGAAGGCACCTATTGTGTTTGTTCCGTTTCTTC
>SRMA01027303.1:0-78510 GCA_007224835.1 Danionella cerebrum | reverse complement strand
TATATATATATATATATATATATATTTATATATACTTATTTCATGTTGCCACTAGGTAGCGTTATAACTGACATTGTAGATCGATTAATTAGATATTAGATATCACATGCATGAGTTATTAACTTCCTGTTTATGGGGAATATATCAAGAAAGTCAAAAATCTCATGTGCCTTACGATAAAACTAATAGAGATTGGGGATGACACAAAAATATCTAGGAGTTTGTTCAGGTACAACTCGAACAAAAGAGGCCATTTCTGAGAGGTTTTCACAAAATAAAGTACTTCCTGTAGATTTTTTTAAACGTGATCCACCTTACTTATATTGATGTCTATAGGTACCCTACACATGTGCCAAATTTTATTTGCGTAAGCTAAACTGGGGGGACTCTATAGAGCCACTTGGCTGTGACTTCCTTTATTTTTCAAGACCGTTTAGACACTCAAAAAAGAGCAGAAACTGGCCAAACAATTTTACTCGGAGCAATTACAATAGGGTTCTACACACCTTCTGTGCTCAAGCCCTAAGAACTGTTTTCTAATTTACACAAACTTTGGTTCCAAACTGTTCCAAAGTCTGCAATCTGTGTCACTAAAAGAATGTCCAGTATGCACTGACCAGCAGACGGTTGTGCTAGAAATCCTAAAATCCTAGCAGCATCTGGATTCTTTAGTGATTTAAGAACAGCATAACATCACCCAAAAAAATACATGGAACCCTCAAAGATATGGAATCAAAACGAGAACATAAACAACACAAAGATTCATTAAGTTCCCAAATACAGCTGGTTTTAAGGAAAATAATCCTTTCTTTGAACTTCCTCATATTTTAATATTAAAACCCAAAGCCTCAACCACATGCAACTCTTTAAGAAATTACATTGTTCATAACTTATACTCTATACGCCTCTATGGCCTGCAGTTGGAAGCACATCAAAAGCATCTTGATCTTCTCCTCTGTCCTCTGCTGCCAAAGACAAAATGAAAAGATGCAAGAGCTCAGATACGAGAAACAGCAGGTCATCTCAAAGACACGAACCATAAAAGATCCCCAGACGAAGCCAGGCGGTGAGGGCTGTGTGAACACACATGGGTAAAAGATATCGCATAAGGCTCAAAGTTCTCATCAGTGCTGCTAATTATTTAAAAATAGAGACATTAAAAAGTTTGTGGTGTTATTCAACAAAAATTGGCAGGAAGTGCTTCCTACGGTCCGTTCAGGTTGAAACAAAAGCTGTGTCTCAATCCAGACTCTGCAACTTCGAAGTGTGGATTTCAAGGCAGCTTACATCATAAGCTGTGAAAATTCTGTCCAATTTTGCCAAAAAAACCAAGGGTGTTTCAAATGTGTTCTCTTTTTTTGCTGAATTCAAAGGACACATTGATATTATTGAGGTCATTGAGGTTGCCCTTTAACACTAGTGAGAGATTCTGCTTTTCGAACTGGGACTGGAGGAGAATTCCATCAACCGGAAACTGTGAATGAGAAAGTTCTGGAGAGAGATGGAAGTTGCTGTTTGGTTTATGAACGTAGATATGTTTGTGAAGGTAGGATTCGGACCCTGTGGCTGTTCTGTACTGTTTTAACTTTACACAGGCAGCAAAAAGACAAAGAGAGGAGTGAAATGGACTCTTTTATAGGTTGAATAGTTCTGTATAATTTGTAGAGGTCTGACTGCACAGGAATCTCATTGAATTTCCCCCTGAGGTTCTTGACCGTTAATATCAAAGGGATAATAAACGTGCCGAGTTATAAAGACTAAAGTGTCGAAAATCCAATGCCAGACGAGCTACACGGGACCTGGTCACCTCAAGTCCATGTGCCAAGGCCCACATCATGCGAAAAGGATGGACGCTGGAAAAGTGCCTTTTATGTGGATTTTTCAGATTAATCTTCTGCTGACTTAACGGTCACCACAAATATTTGAGGAGTTCTAAAGGGGCCTTCATACATCCAAGATTCACCCAGAAAACAGTGAAGTTTAGTGGCGGAAAATTCAGGGTCTGGGGTTACATCCAGTATGGGGGTCTGTGAGAGATCTGCAGGGTGGAAGGCAACATCTCACGTCTACAATACCAAGAAATATTAAACACCTCTTATATTCCCAACCAAAAAAGGCGACAAATTCTGCAGCAGGATGGTGCTCCATCACCACATCAAGATGCTCCAGGATTGTCCAGCCAGTCACCAGACATGAACATCGTTGAGCTGTCTGGGGTAGGACGAAAGAGGAAGCATGGAAGATGAAACCGAATAATATTGATGAACTCTGAGAGGCATGCAAGACTGCTTTCTATGCTATTCCTGATGAATTTAAATGATGCTATTCCTGATGAAATCCTTGTCAAACCACATGGATGCAGTCCTTCAAGTTCAGGGACGTCGTTCCTATTCAATTTGGATCTCACAGCACCATTTTTTAATTTGCTGATGTAGTTTTGCATTTACAGTAAATTTCTTTATTGGCGACAAAACGTTTGTCTTAACAAAATTCAACCTTTCTGTCTTGATTAAATGATAAAACAAATTTACTTCAATGCATTACGCATAGTTATTTAAAATGTCAGGTTAATACCAAGTGTTTCTTCAAAATAGAACAATAGATAATAATAAAAGTATATAAGAGTATTGTTATTTTTTTTAATTAGCTGGAGTTTGAGTTAATTAAAATACTCGATAAAAAAACTCTTGTCTTCAACAAATGTTTAGCATATGTTACAGTAAAAAGGTCCATTTGAGGGCAGCATAGCTGCATGTTTTAATATCGAAGTGAACTGATAATCTCTGAAAGCCTGTTTCCAACAAGAGGTTAACTGTTCTACAAAATGTACGGATGCAAAGATGGCATTTACCGATGACACCAAAGCTCTCTCGACTCTAACACTGCAGCAGTGGTCGAAAAAGTAGACAGAAAACTAAATGACAACTCTAAATGTTGTCTAGTTCTGAATGCCAGAATCTGACAGATGCGCCTGCAGCAAAGCATCCGGGAGCTGATCAACATGCAGATGCTGTAAGCAAGACCGAGAAGCACAGAAAGGATCAAATTGCCCCACGCTGAGCGAAAACGTTGAGTGTTTCGTGTCATTCAAACTTGAGCATTGCTCCTCTTATCGTGATTGGTTTGTCATATCATCATTTGATGGAGGATAAACACACATTTCAAGACTTGGGGAAATCGTTGAGGATTTTAATTCCCAAATCACCTCTCATCTTACACAAGGAGATGCTCAGAGTGGCCCTACTTAAAGTCTTTTCACTGGCAAATTACCACACTTTTCAGTCTTTCACGGCTATATCGGAATCGGTCAGACGTGTGCTGAGAATTGCAATATAGTGGATGTCAAAATGGAAAAAAGGGGACTTCAACATGAGGAATTGCAGGGCGGTGTATAATTGAACAGATGAGAGCAGGTCAAAGATTTCCCAAATCGCTCTATGAAAAGGTGGTTATGACGGATTACAGACAACAGCTGCTCCAGGAAGTGATGGCTGCTCGTGTAGTTCTCCAGAGCTTTTCAGAGTGAGTGATGTAGCATTAACTTTATTTATTTACCTCCGCATTCTCTAATAAAACAGAGCAGAGCGAATATATTCTTGTGAATTCCCTCTCGGGTGAATTATCATAAGAAGATTATAAAAGTTGCAAGACGACAGAGCAGAAGTCTATCAAACGGCTTTGATCCACGGCTCCGGTCGCAGGTACTGCACAAAGCTTCTGACAAGGATTGGCTCTGAGTCGTTTTCAAAAAATAATTATAGTTTTTGCATGCGCTCGTACTGAGCACGCTCTGACTTTAACAAGCTAAAGAAGCTCAAGAATTCACACCAAATAAAAAGTCTGTGGTGTTTAGTTATTGATAGATATATTGAAGAACCAACAAAATGAGTTTATTACATTGCCGGAGATAAGTAATGACTCCTCCACGGTGTTGCCTAAAATTTGGACACAACACTACAAAAATGCCTCGTTTAAATCTACAAAAATCAAGGCCAAATCTACAATAGGCCAAAACAGTATTTAGTCTGCCACCTATTGTGCAAGTTCTCCCTGTTGTCTCAACTCCGAGAGACAAAATATCACCTCCATACTTTGCTATATAACATTTGTTGGCAATGGTTTTCACACACTGTTGCTCGTACTTTTGCAATTTGTGAATAAAGTACCATTTCCTTCTGACGAGTTCAAAACAACAAAATTGTCACTTCTTGATAAACCTGCGCCAAATATCAAATGATAAAAGAAAGTTGCTGCATTGGGAGAAGGTCTGTTTGACTTTTTCGTATATAATGTCATAGAATATGTAGACGAAACGTAAAATGTACATTCATGTCGTGTTGCTTTTGGAGGCGGTGGGCTGCTCTTTGGGGAACGCAGGCGAGACAAGTTGCACCGTGCATTGCATTTAGATTTATTCTGGAAATTTATTCTGAATTTGTTGTGGTGCAACGGGTGCTCTCCAGTTTTGGTACATTAAATGACAGACAATAGACAAGATATTGGAGAGAAACCGTAGCTGCCATCCTCTGCGCCATCTAGGAAGAACAGAGGAATGGGTATAGAATGGGAAAGGTAGCTCAAAAAAGTGCCCTCTCCGCCCTGTCCTTCGCAGAGTGCAGTGTGGAACAGGGGTTCAAAAAAGACATTGCAACCAAGCACGTATAGACATAGTAAAGGAAAACATTGCAACAGGGGGATAGGGAGAGGGGTAGGGGTGGTATTTTTTTATTCAAAATGTCACTATATGCAGCCCCGTTCATTCTTTCCGTTACTCAGATCTTTCGTTCTGGTTCCTTTGACAACAAACAGCCTCAAAGCATAATTTTTCCACCACCATTCTTCACAGTAGAAAACAACCATCAGACTCTATCGACATGCCAACAAGCTCTCTGGGAGACATGCAAGGAAAAAACCTTTTCTCAGTCACAATCAAAAACACAAACCTTTGGAGTTTGCTAAGCACTACTGGGACTTCAACTGGGACCGTGTTCTTTGATCAGATGAGACTAAGAAGTGGGTATACACAAAGATGAATCTGCAGAAAACCACTGTGAAGTATAGGGGAGGGTCGGTGATGCTGTGGGGCTGCTTCTCTTCCAGAGGCACTGGGAACCTTATTAGGGTGAGTGGCATCATGAAATACCAGGACATTTTAAAACAAAATCTGGTTGCCTCTGCCCCGAAAGCTGAAGATAGGTCCTCACTGGGTCTTTCAGCAGGATAATGACCCAAAACGTGGTCAAATCTTCAAAAAAAAAATGGTCCCCCACACACAGTATCAAGCTCCTCCTGTTGCCCAGACCTCGACCCCTTGTGGAGTGAGCTGAAAAGGAGAGTGTAGAGGAAAGGAGTCCGGTCACTGGAGGATTCAGAGATGAACCTCCCTTTTTCTGTTTTCTCAACGCTTGTGAAAAGTTACAGGAAAAGATTAGGTGCTGTTTTGTTGACAAAAGGGGGTTAATAATTGTGGCACTCATGATTTGACAAGAATAATAATTTTCCTAAAGGTTGGATTTTCCAATTATTTATAATTAAACAGAATTGTTTTTAGAAGCTAAAGAACACATTTTAACCAGGGGTGGTAGAACTTGCCCAATTGGGGGCCGAATAAATACTTTTTTGCCACTAACTGTATATTAAATTAAATCTGAAATGCATGTCCCTTACTTTACCTGAGGTCCAGTAGTAGCTAGATCCAGATTTAAGGTGCAGCATGGTGCTGAAACAAAAGTCATTTCATGCATAAGTGAAAACATACATTTTACATGCTTCAGATGACTAGGCAGAGAAACAGCGGTGAATTAAAATCTAAGCTCTAAAATTGCTTAATTGTGCAGTTATTTCTCCAGCTTTATTAGCATAAGCAATTCCTGGGACAGCACTCCCATCGCAGAAAATTGGCATTCTGGCCAGAGGGAATTAAAAAGCTCAGCTTGTAAACGCTAGACTGAGATTTCTAAGCTGGCGGAACTGACATTTTCAGTTTCTCACCAATTATGATTCAGCCCATACACCCCCCCCCCTCTTGAACACACTTTTAACCATTACAGATTACAGCACACACAGGGAGCAAGTGCTTTAGTATGCAAGGCTAGTATGAACAGGCCCGATCAGCTCCAAGCAACAAGCAATTGATTATTGTCTTGCTGCTTGTAGATTCTGGTAGGTTTGTACAAGATAAAATGTACAGTTTGTCTGTCTCACTCTTCTTTGTTTTAATTTGTTTGCTTAAAACAGGAAGTACGCTACGGCATTCCCAATATTATGAGAAGAGATCTCAAAAAAAGAAACTTTGCTCTTGCTGTTCCAACACCCCCCCCCACCCCCCTGTTTTCCTTGCTCATCTCCCTTCAGCAGAGCTCATCCATCCAGAGCAAGCGAGTAAATAAAACGTTTTTGAACGAGACCCATACACCATGTAATCTGGCTAAATAACTGCGAGACACCCGTTGCTTTTTGTGGGGAATGAAAATGATTTGCGTGCTCTCTGACTAAATGCATCACGCAGACACGGAAATGAAGATGGGACGGGCGCGTCTGGAGCCGCTTGAAAAATCTGAATCGATTTTACAACACAGTGAGTTTGAAGACAGAAGCCATTCGCACCTGAAGAGCAAAGAGGGATGGCAGATAGGCAGCTGGAGAGCGAAAATTACTTATTTTAAATGGTCTAGCGAGGTATAAGCTGGGTATGTGAAAAATTACAGTTTGATTCTCGTTGTCGAGGTGAAATTGTGGGTAATTCTGTGATTGGGAAGCATAAAAACAATAAAAAGGCTGATTTTATTTGTTGTGTACTTCAGCTTTATGTCTCTTACGGCTTAAATAATGCACATTTGGTTGGAAAGCAGTCCTAAGTGAAGTAGAATTGCATTAGAGTTCCTGTGAAGTACCTGATTTGTTCCAGGATGCCATTTTAGAGTCATTATGTTCTATCTGGGGAAGAATAAAAGTTCAAATGAGTGCAGAGTTAAGAGGACTAAAAATGAAAAATTAAATATATTTTAAGTTCACGACTTCAAATAATAGACTTCAACTCTACTTTTTGCTAATCTCAGCCCAATACAGTTGTGCTCATATTTTTACATTTAAAATGTTTACTTTCTTGGCCGTTTCTGAGAAAAAATGCACAAAAACGTTAGTTAGTGTTTGGGTGAGGTAATTATTGTAAAACATCTGTGTTTACTATTTTTAAAACATAAACTTTCCAAATGACCCTGATCAAAAGCTTTTAATATCTTGTATTCCTCCCTTTAACATCAATGATAACCTGAAGTCTCTTGAGGTAGTTGTCGATGAGGTTCTTTATCTTCTCTGTTGGTAAAGCAGCTCATTCTTCTTGGCAAAAAGCCTCCAACTCTTGTAAGTTCCACTCAAATGAACCTTCCCTTTGTTCTGGTGGAACCAATGACGAATGGAACTTGGCCTTGTGTTTGGGATCATAACGTCCCATCTTTATATCTGTAACGTCCCATGAGCAGCTTCTGGCTGATCCAGGATCCTTTGAGAACATGCTGCATTCATCTCCCATCAATTCTGACCAAGTTTCCTGTGCCTTTGGGATGGTGCTCCAATCCTGTTGACTATTCTCCAAATGTATTGTTCATGGTTGTGGCCAAAAGTAAAATTTTGGTCTCATTGCTCCAAGTAGTTTGGAGTTTGTTTCTGAGCTGTTCTTCTGGAAACTCGATCCTCAACCCATTTGTCTTCAAGTGTCCTTGTGCTCCTTGAAACAGCCATGCCATATTTTTTCACAGAGCCCTTTATCTCAGCTGAAGATAGTTGTGGGTTTTTCTTTCATCCCTTACAGATATTTCTGAAAGTTGCAGCAGAAACGTCGGTTGATTTCACCAGAATCCGTCACTTTCCACTTCTTCATCAGAGTTTGAACACTGCTGATTGGTATTAGCAGTTACTTCCTGTTTTGTTCAGTTCAACTACCTTTTCTCGTAGATCATTTTATGACTCTTTTGCTTTCCCCATCGCTCAGATGAATCAGTGCATCACTGGATGAAAGACTCAGAAACATTGAATCCAACCAAACAGGTCGAGGTGAGGATGGTTACCTTTTCTTGCCACTCAAACCCTCTTGTGTTTGTTTTTGTGCATGTTATCATGACTAAATCAGCAGTTATAAACTTTTGATGAGGGTTGTTTGAAAACCTTGACATCCATTGTCGTTATGAATTACCGTATTTTTCAGCGTATAAGACGCACTTTTTCTTCCCCAAAACTGAAGGGGAAAAGTTGGTGCGTCTTATACGGTGAATGCAGAGCGCCGCGGAGCGGAGGGAGGTCACGGCCGTATGGGAGGTGTAAGAGAGGCCGCGGCTTCGGCCTAGCTCCTGTTATGGTAAAAATATACCTTCTCAATTGATAATAAACACTGGAGACCTTTTGAAGGTTAGAACATAGCAAATGCGGCTATTTATTGTAAAGATTTAGCAGTCTCAATGCATTTCCTACACACGTGTTATCCACATTGGAAGAAGAACCTCGAGCCTCTCAGGGCAGGACTGAAGTATGACGTGTGTTCTTAAAAGTTTCTCAAATTACATTTCTCTAAATGACCAGTGGTAGTATTATATAGGAAAATTCCCATCACACTCCGGAGCCGTCGGTGTGTGCTGACGTCATCGCCCATCTCGTCGATCCTACCATATCGCGTAGGACTCCATGAAGGAGGACATTGTTATAAAATTATTTAAGAAGTGTGGCATTAGTAATGCCTTGGATGGAACAGAAGACAACATCTTATTTGACACCAGTGAGGAAGAAAGTGCTGACAATGACTGCGTGGATCTGTCCTTCCTTATTTCTGATAGCAGTGGCGAAGAGGAATTATTGGGGTTCGAATAAAAACATTAGAGCCTTTTTTTGTTACTTTTACTGTTTACTGACTTTACTGACTGTTCATGTTTGGCATATAATTGTTCTTAAACTGCTGTTAACTTTTACACAGTTAATATAAAATATTTTACTACAGTATTTGGTTCAGAATCTTTTCCTCTAGATCTTCCCCATTTAAGGAAGCGTCTTATATACCGGTGCGTCTTATATGGCGAAAAATACGGTAATAAGAGTAAACAAAACGTGGTTTAAGCTTCTGTGTATCCAGATATGGAGTTCCCTTTGATTAATTAACTACTAATAAGCATGAAGTAGAGCCATCTGTGGAGTTCATCACTATTGAAGGAGGTCCAGTCTGTTCGCGGGAATTCAGTACCTCTCAGTACTCTCTGTACCTTTTTTGGTTCCACCAAAAGCTTTAACACACCGGTTTCCCAGTTCATGAGCCAAAACATCCTAGGAGTGTGTTCTAGTTGTAGACTTTGTTGACCGCTACGAAAACACATGAACATGTTTACATTGTGGATGCTAGTGTGCTACATTTTTAGCATTGTTAGCAAACAACCTAGCTAAATGCTAATGATGTTAATGAAATGTCAACTTAATTAAATGATAAAACAATCTGAACCATTCTTCTAGACTTTCTAAACATGACGTCTCAAACCGATTCCTCTTTTGTTCTCATGTTTGAAAGTTTTATTTCACACTGGAGCGGTCAGCAAACAGAGAAAGAGCAATTATACCCCCAGCGGGCTTTCTCTTCTTGACCCCAAAAGTCTTGTGTAGCTTTCTGGCAGCCATACTGGTCGTTGTTGAAGCGTTTGGGCTGTAATTCCACCTCTTAACGCTTTAGTGCTTTTCCTCGACTACAAAGCCTGTAATTAGGCTTCCTCCTGGATTTCCATCCACAAACAGCTGCCTGTGATGGATTTGCATTCATTCATGACAGCTTCAGTAGTCAGAATGATTGTTTTATGGTCATGTAAGGATCCCGACCCCCGTTTCCCTCAGATTAATCACTTTATTCTCTAACGAGTATGCAGATGCACACAGGAATACATGATCAGCTTGTAATTAGAACAAGCGGCCATGCAAAGCTGCCAACGATAAAACCACATTCACAGACAGTTTTACTTTTAAATAATAGGCCACTTTTGTTACACTAAATAAAAGTTTGGTGAGATCTGTCCAAATTTTGAATAGACATTAGTTTCCTCAAAATTTTGAATGATTTAAACCAATATTTTTAAAGGCAGGGCACTTTGGTGTGCCAAGTTTGCCAGGCTTTCAGCAAGGTTGCAGGTTCGAGTCTAGGATATGCTGTTGTCATGTTCCCCTTTTAAATGAATGGCTTTCCTCTGGGTCCTAAACTCTCCCAAAATACATAGAAGATTATTTAGTGTCAATATACATAGATGAAGAAAAAGATGAATATATAAATAAATAAAGTGTATTTACAAAATATACAGTGGAACCGCGAGATACGAAACTAATCCGTTCCAGGGCGACGTTCGTATCTCAAACAATTCGTATCTCCAAGCAAGTTTTACATGTAAAACGCCTAATCCCTTGCAAGGAAAAACCAGAGAAAAATCAAGTAACGTTTATTCAATCCTTAAATCTACACATTGTTAATGTAATAAATGATAATAAAATAGAATAAAACACATATAAAATACGTAATATGTACACAAATGTGAAACCTTACCTTGAGTGAAGCGATGTGTCGGAGGAGGTGGAACGGATGGCGGAAGACATTACGGCACCACGTTTCAAAGTTAACTTTCTCGAGAAATTTCACCAATTACTGACACCAACACGGTTTCAAGCACAAGCACAGAGAATACAGAGCGTGTGAGAAGGGATGGAGAGATGCTTATAAAGGTAATTTTTTTTACACCTTGACTCTAACATTTGTTATAGTACGTTATTGGTAATCTATAAATAATGTTTCACTCGATGTAAAACTGATTTAAAGTGTTTTACGGCGTATCAGCCCCTAAAAGCACACTTTCTTCAAAAGGAGAATGGAGCGCAAGGACGCGGAAGAGCAGCGCGACGTGAGACAAACAAGTGGAAAATAGAGCACAAATGTTTGTTATTGTTCGTATCTCGAATTTTTCTTCGTATCTCAAAGCAAAAAATTTCCAGCGAGACCTTTCATAACTTGAACATTTCGTAACTCAAAGCATTCGTATCTCGGCGTACCACTGTAAATGTTTAAATAAAAGTATAATTTAATACATAAATGACCTTGTTCAACATAAATATTTACAAATGTTAGGTTTAATATCTTAAATTAAGGTATTTCTACATCAATCTGTATTTTTTTTATTTCTGTGTCTAATTAAGTGGGCGATCCTAACTTCAGTCTAAACCAGGATTGGTTCAATAAGAATCCGTCTTGGGCGCTGCTGCTTCTTCCTTGTGGCTGCTCCGGATTCTCACTTCTCAAGAGTACCCGAGGTTAGCTTCACGTGTTATTAATTCACCTCAAGCTGTGACTGATCCCCAAACAAAAGCGTTATTGCAAATGAACATTATATGCAACAAAGTTGGACTTCTCCCAATTCACGATTCTGCTCAGTTTTGGGTTTATAGATTTGCAGAATTATTTTACAAATTGACCCCAGAGTTTTTGACTTTGCTCAAGAGAGCCATCTTTCACATTTATCCAACTCAATACTATAGCTGATCACATGAAAGCCTTTCTTCTTCAAACTTAAAGACATAAAATAAATTTTGAATGAATAGACGATCAAATCAACACATTTCATCCAAGCAGTATTTCATTTTAGATGTAGCAACCACCTGGAAGCAGCCGTAGGATGAACGATTGATTATCATATAACCAATCCTGGCTCAAGTTAGGACCGCCCTCATAGCTAGCATATTGACACCGGGAAAATACAATGTGGAAATAAATCTAAATGTAAAAAAGAACCAATATAGATGGATTGAAATGTTGAAATTACTTATTTGAGTTTATTTGTTTACACATATTTAAGCTGACAATTTTTTTTTGACATTACACCAACCAGCAGTCTGCACATGCTCAGACGCAGTCAGGAGTGGGACAATTTCCTAGAGGGAAATCAGTCATGTGGTTTTTGGGTAACTGAAAATAAACTTAAAACTAAAACTTAAAAATTAAACCAATAAAAGGGATCACCCCTCAGACAATTTGTTTTACTGATTTTTTGTAGCTCATGGTCTCTTACATATGTTTTCTAAATATCAAATATGTAGCTCAATCACAGTCTGAAATAACACTATAAAACAGCAAAAAAATGGGGTGCTCCATGTGGCGCTATATTTGGCACCATGGTTTGCTATGAAGCTACAGTCTTAACACCTATGGCAAGTTTGGTCCCATTCTGACATTGTACGACCATGTTTTAAGATGGTTCAGGGTGAAGCAAACATGAGTCTGTCAGAGTTTGATGGAAGTCACGTGAAATCTAAGAGATTATTAAAGTGCAACGACTGGAATTTCACAAAGTTTTACCAAATAACTGACTTCCTGTTGGTTTTGGAAACTCGCTCTGATTAATATTTTTATTGGTCTTGGTCCCTTACAAAAATATTCCAAACTACAAACATGTCCTTCCAAATTCTAAAACAGTTGGAAATGGCAGCATAAAACAGCAGAAATGGGATATTCCATGTTGCCACTAGGTGGCACTATAAAGGACAATGTAAATTTATAGATTTCAGACATGGATTCTTAAGTTTGCACACTATCAGACATTTTTTGGCTGAGTTATTAACAACTTCCTGTTCATGGCAAAATTTTGACTTTCGATGGCCACTGTGCGTACATAGTTTAACGAGGTCAAAAAAGCTGCACGCAATTTTCCATATGCCTTAATATAAGACTACTGGAGTTGAACAGATTCACACGAGCATAAGCGGCCACTTTTAAGAGGTTCTTGAGAAACAGCCGACTTTGTATCGATGTTGTAAATGTGTTCCATGTTACTTATATTGAAGTCTTGGTACAATACACATGTATGTTGAATTTCATTTGCCTATGACAAACTGTTAGCGCACCATAAGCTGAAATGTGCTATGGAAGCATTTTGCCACACCCAGTTTTTGAACCCGAATCACCTGTGCTATGACATATGTGTTAAATTCAGCAACTTTGAGAATGTTTAGACCATTAAAATTGATTTAACTCCTAAGAGGAATTATTTTTTCTTAATGTTTGGCTCACACTCCATTGATTTCGGGTATAATTTCAAATGTTTTCCCGGTGGACGATCAAGGGTCTCCATGAGCAGATTGTGTCAGACTCCCTACAAAATCCTGCCTTCCATCATTAGCTGGAACAGGCACCAAAATTTCCTGTGATCCAGAAAATGTTTCATAAGTAAAAGATTGCATTCATTACAAAAAGCAATTAAAAAGTAAAAATGTCATGTTATTTAATGTAAAGCTCAGCTCAAAACCAATCTATGAAATCTACCCGCTTAGAAGAATAGAAACGCATCACGTCATCGGTGCATCAGCCAAAAAGCCAACACACCTCAGTGATGCTGGAATTAGTTTGGCTACTCATAATCAGACAGTGGTAAATATAAGATTAATTATGCATGGATCTGATGCATAAATTACACAAAGGAGTCCAATTTGTCAGAGGAAAATGTTAGTCACGGAAGCTATCAAAGGACAGTGTCAGAAAATCTCCGAAGTGTGCAGAAGATGGGAAAATAAATGTTTATTCTCGGGTCAGTGGGAATGTTAATTAGAGTGTGTTTCTTTTCTAGGCTTTGAATATGAGCTCGTGCTCAGGCCGATTGAAATTGCTTGTGTGAGTTTCTTCATCTTGGAATCATTGTAAATGACAGCTTGTAAAGCGGGAGGACATTTTCAATGACAAGCATCCTGCATCAGGACACAACGGCTTTTACTGCACAATCCAACCTGATGGAAATCCCCACGTTCCTCTGTGTTGCTGAAATAGAAGCTCTACGAGGAGCAATCATGTAGTGTTTGATGAAACTCATCCTCATACGTGTTATAGAGAAACTGCATTCAGCACGATTAGAACCTGACGCCCATAACCTTGAGATTAGTTACTGTTTACAATAAACTAAACCATGTAGATTCTGCAGACAAGAGAAATCCACCTCTGCTGATTCTGATAACCTCTGAACAAGAACAATAATAAACGTGTCTTATGCCATTTTATTTTCTGAAAGAGTTTTTAATAATTAGCCATTATGTTAAAAACTACTGTGCTATAAAACGACACTATATGCCTGAAAAACTGGCCAAATAAAACACCCAGGAATAACATCAAATGAACAATAGCATGCTCTTTTAAACAGCTCTTTACCAGATTGAGTTTCACAGCAATACAAATGTACCCCCAACAGCATAACTTTTCAGCATTAGCTTAATTACTGAATGGTTGCTGTTCGGGGAATTCATTGCATCACCGTTTTTATAAATAGAGAAAAGCATTGTCCATTTCATGTACAAAAAAACCAAATAAACATAATATAACACTCATAACCGCATCTTCAAGTTTAGCAACCTGTGTGTGATTCTGGATTTTTTTTTCTATAACTACATCACTGACATGACCAAAGCAGACCTGAAAGGCCCTCAGAAAGGATTCTCTTTAATACTCTTAGATTACGATAGTTTATTGTGTTTGAAATGTTATTTCTTAACATTTTTAAGTCAATAGATGAGCAAAAGACAAAGAGATGGATTGAGGCGCTGTCATTCATGACTGCATGCAGCACCACCCACCCTCAGGGTAACGGTGAGAAGAAGAGCAGACACTGAACTCATCTCCTGGAATCTCCAGGAGAATTCCACCAAGCTAAGAGCCGTGAGATGCTGTTTTCTTTAATTCACATTTATATATATAAAAAAACCTGGACATTATTCAAACATTCACATCTGTTTTCTCAATGGGTGGCACTTAAACATAATGAAGCCTAATAAGATTTTAATGCATCCACAAAGAGTTCACAAAAGAACAGATGGCAGCTTCCAAATCCTCATCTCGCCCCTGAAACCTTTGCAACCGCGCGGCTAATGTGTGTATTTAAAGTGGACGGTCACCGTGCAGCTGGAGCATCCTCTCTCCCTGCAGATGGAACACTCTGGCCTTCCTGAAACACACTGTCGAATGTTTCAAAGGAGGAAAATGTGTTTTACTACATAAAGTGTGATTTAGTTCAGAGACTGAGATGAAAGTGTGAGACCTCAATCTGTTCCTCATTCACATCTTGGAGAGGAGCATAGACATTGTGTCTGATAGAAGGACAGACATCTGACCACAATCTGTTTTCTCTTTAACTTCTGTTCCCATCACACAACCAAGTATCTAACTTACTCCATCCATCATCCGTCAGTCAGTCTGTACCCCATCTCTTCTATCAAGAATCTACCATCCATCCATCTTATTTATTCAACCAGCGTTCAATATCATTCAATATGTCCATCCATCCATCCATCCATCCATCCATCCATCCATCCATCCGTCCATCTGTCCAACCATCTATTCACCATGCACGCAACTACTCATCTGCTCATCCATCCATCTGCTGATCCATCCATTCATCCATCCATCCATCACTACGTCATGCAGTCTGTCCAACCATCAATCAATCTGCCCATCCTTCCTTCCATCCATTCATCACATTTATCCATCCATCATTGTCCACCCATACTTCCATGTGCCCATCCCTCCTCCACTCATCTGCTCATCCATCTATCATTTTGTCTGCTTGCATGCCCATCCATCCATCTATCCATTTTATTTGTTCACCCATCATTATGTCCACCCATCCTTCCATGTGTTCATCCATCCACCACTCATCTGCTCGTCTGCCTGCATGCACATCCATCCATCAACTCACCCACCAACTCATCCATCCATCCATCCATCCGCCCATGGATGACAAAAAAATAGCACTGAATTTAATTTCATGGGAAATCGAAGTGAACTCCTGTCTGAGAGATGGTTCGAGACGAATTCAAATATGATGTGCATTGTGCTCAAAGTAAGAAAATTGTGTTTTCCATCAAATTTGAAATATTGTAGAAAGGAAATCATACTGAACACTGGTTAAATAAAGCAGCGCTGCTCCAAACACATGCTTTTCAATTATCAGGGTGTGTTCTTCTGTAAAAGCAGTTAACAAGCATATCTGTCAATTATTCTCGTCTAATACACTGTGAGCGCTGCCCTTTACACCAGAGCCACTGACCTTTTCTTTTATGTCCCACAATTCATCTCTCCACACTGTCCTGGAGCTTTTAGCCAGCATCACAACACTCTCCCTCGCACCCTGCAATCAATCGAACGAAAGCGCAAACCAATTAAACAATTCCACAAAGCACTCAAGGCTGACAGGGGGCTGCTTTCGGTTTAGAAAATGCCATTTCCAAAGAGAACGCCATGAATGCATAATTCCATAAATGAACCAGTGTGGCTTCCATCTTGTGATTTTTCTCTGGTTTGTTAGGCTAGTCAGTGTGGGTAATATTCAGATATCAACAGGTTTTTAAAGTACACATTCTAATTTCTGTTATTTATTAGAGGTAATCCTTTTGCCTGAATTCCTGCACCAATGGAGCACAACAAAGAGGCTCTGCCCGGGTGTGGTGAAAGGCCTTCCGGTCATCTGTAGGATTGAATTTTTGGTGTTTCTCATAGTCCTCCCACAATCCCCTCTTGTTCAAAGAGTTTGGTCCTAGTGCATCTGATTGCTGCTTGCAGTAAAAGGGGCATTTGTGGATTGAGCCATGCATGTCCACGCCCAACTTCAAGATTAATGGTCAACTCACACTTCCAGGTACAGTACAACTTTTGATTCGCACGGGTTTAGGGATAGGTTTAGGTTTAAGGATAGGATTAGGTTCGGGGCTAGAGTAAGATTTGGGACTACAGTTAGATTTAGGTTTAGATCTAGGTTTGGGGTTAGGGCTAGGGTCAAGTTTAGGGCTAGGGTTAGATTTTGATTTAGGGCTAGATTTAGATTTAGGGTAGGGCTAGGGTTAGATTTAGGTTTAGAGCTAGGGTCAGGATTAGGGATAGGGTTAGATTTAAGTTTAGAGCTAGGGTCAGGTTTAGGGACAGGGTTAGATTTAGGTTTAGAGCTAGGGTTAGGTTTACGGCTAGCGTTAGATTTAGGTTTAAGTTCTAGGGTTCGGTTTAGGGCTAGGTTTAGATTTAGGTTTAGGTTTAAGGCTAGGGTTAGGTTTAAGGCTAGGGTGAGGATAAGGACTAGGGCTAGATTTAGGGTTATGTTTAGGTTTAGATCTGGATTTGTGGTTAGGGCTAGGGTCAAGTTTAGGGCTTGGGTTAGATTTTGATTTAGGGCTAGATTTAGATTTAGGGTAGGGCTAGGGTCAGTTTTAGGGCTAGGATTAGATTTAGGTTTAGAGCTAGGGTCAGGTTTAGGGATAGGGTTAGATTTAGGTTTAGAGCTAGGGTCAGGATTAGGGATAGGGTTAGATTTAGGTTTAGAGCTAGGGTCAGGTTTAGGGATAGGGTTAGATTTAGGTTTAGAGCTAGGGTCAGGATTAGGGATAGGGTTAGATTTAGGTTTAGAGCTAGGGTCAGGTTTAGGGATAGGGTTAGATTAAGGTGTAGAGCTAGGGTCAGGTTTAGGGATAGGGTTAGATTTAGGTTTAGAGCTAGGGTTGGATTTAGGGTTAGAGCTAGGGTTAGGTTTACAGCTAGCGTTAGATTTAGGTTTAGGGTTAGGTTTAAGTTCTAGGGTTCCCTTTCAGTCGGTACCGGAGACGTTTAGTCGATGACCGACTGAATGGGAGCTGATCTCCTATGGGAGATTGGACCGAATTGTTTAACGGGCAAATTGATTTGCAGGCGTGAGTGATTGATTAGCAATCAGCCGGGTATAAGACCAGGCGTAACGCACGCTTCAGTATGCGATTTTCCTTCGGAGCGGACTGAGTGTGACTCTTCTCTCTAAACTTTGATGCTAAACCGCCAGTTGAGATCGAGGTTGCTTACCTAGCAAATACAGCGTGGTCCTCTGCTAGCCCAGTAAAGCATGCCGCTGTTCGCTGCGCCTCAGTCTTTTCCGGCATTAGCCTGTCCAGTGTTATCGTTAGCCGTTTGTTCACATCCTGTCCATTTTTCACGACACGATGAGCAAAACGTGCTGTAATCCTGGCTGTGTTGGGTTCATCTCGTCGAAGGACGGTCACGAGAAATGCGTGGAGTGTTTGGGCTTCCAACACGCCTGTGCTGCTCTTGTGAGACGAGAGTGCGTGCATTGCAACGCTCTCCCGGCGCGCACTCTGAGGTATAGGCGGTCCTTCTTCGAGGAGGAGGACACCGGAGCTTCGGCTCCCGGTGATCTTTCGACTCCGAGGGGCCCGTCCCAAAACACCTCTTCTGCGGCTTTGGGTCGACTGGTGTCAGGCGATCCCTCGCACCGTCCCCAAAGCCCGAGTGCGCTCCCCGTCTGGTCCGCGGGAGACTCGGATAGCGCTTCGGCGTTACCCGGGCCCTCGTGTGATCTTGCTGACGATCTGCTTTCCCTCGCAGCATCGGAAGGGGCGCGTTCTTCGGAGTCCTTCAGCTCTCCGCTGCCACCCTCCGGGGTCGCGGCAGAGCCGGAGCCCGATGCTTTCGCGGTGCTCTCCAAGGCAGCGACCGCTATTGGGCTGGAGGTGCAAGCACCTTCCAGCTCGGGGCCGTCGCGGCTGGATGACTGGTTCTTAGGTAAGCGCCGGGGCTCCGCCCCCCGCGCTCCTGAAGTTCCTTTCTTCCCGGAGGTGCACGAGGAGCTCACTAAATTCTGGCGGGCTCCCCTGTCTGCCAGGGCTTCCAGCTCCTCCCCCTTCACCACCTTGGATGATGCAGCAGCTAGGGGGTATTCTGCGATTCCCCGGGTGGAGCAGGCTGTCGCGGTGCACTTGTGCCCCGGCAGTGCTGCCGCTTGGCGGTCTCGTCCGACTGTTCCCTCCAAAGCTGGTAAGTTTTCGTCAGCCCTGATGACGAAGGCTTACTCAGCCGCGGGTCAAGCTGCTGCATCGCTGCATGCTATGGCGACCTTACAGGTCTTTCAGGCCAAGGTCCTCCGTGACATGCACCAAGGGGGTGGTGACCAGCAGTCTCTCAGAGACTTGCGCTCGGCCACTGATTTAGCGTTTCGTGCTACTAAATCAGCTGCGCTGAATATTGGTCGCACGATGTCCACTCTCGTGGTCCAGGAACGCCATCTGTGGTTGGAGCAGGCGACTATGCTTCCCGAAGACCGTAACAGGTTTCTGGATGCCCCTGTATCCCCAGATGGCCTCTTTGGCGTCGCCGTGGGCGATTTTGCGTCAAAGGTCTCCACGATCAGGAAACAGGCGGAGGGTCTGGGTGAGCTCATGGTCCCGCGTCGGAAGCGGCAGCGTTCCGCTGCTTCTGCGCCGGACCCCCCTCCGCCTGTTCGCCGCCAAAGAGAGCGTCCTCCGCCACGGTCTGCGCCTTCGACCTCTGGTCCGAGGAAGACCTCTACAAGGCGGAAGACGCAGTCAACCTCGGAGGGTTCTCGAAGGCAGACGAGGGCTTCTAGTAAGAAGCGCCCCTGAGGTTGGCGACTCGGGAACATGTGAGCTGCTCTTCGGGTCAAGTCACCGACCCAACTCCCCTTGGAGGGGGGGAGTCCACCACAAACTCCTCGCTGCCGTCCCCCGGGACGGCGGCACCTATTGTGTCAAAGACAGATCTCATGTGCTTCCCGAGAATAGTGGAACCGCACGCCCAGCGGTCTGGGGTTCATCTTCCTCGGTCTCCGACGAAGACCCAGACTTGGGCGCGTGTTCCACT
Source organism: Danionella cerebrum (assembly GCA_007224835.1). Classification (NCBI taxonomy): domain Eukaryota; kingdom Metazoa; phylum Chordata; class Actinopteri; order Cypriniformes; family Danionidae; genus Danionella; species Danionella cerebrum. Next base: position 58,841 of record SRMA01027303.1, on the reverse strand, counting down.
GGCCATGGCAGAGAGCGCGGGGGCTCAGTTCCCCTTCCCTCATCTGACCATTTCCCAGGGTTCGTCCCTGGTGATTCCGCCCTCAAGTCCGCCTCACGGCGGCCCCGCCTTGGCGACCATCGGCACGTCCCGACCATTACCCCTGTCAGCTTACCTGGGAGCCTGGCGGAAGCTTCCCGGGGTCTCACAGTGGGTGGTCCGGACAATCCGGCAGGGCTACACGATTCAGTTCGTGTCCGCCCCCAGGTTTCGAGGTGTGTTTCACACTCCTGTTCCACGAACAGGCGCCTCACTCCTGCGAGAGGAGATCGATGCCCTTTCAACAAAAGGTGCGATCGAGCCGGTACCCCCAGCCGATATGGAACGAGGGTTTTACAGCCCATACTTCCTGGTCCCCAAGAAATTAGGCGGGCTGCGACCAATCTTGGACCTGAGGCGTCTGAACCGAAGCCTGGCCAAGCTTCGGTTTCGGAGGCTGACGGTCCGCTGCATTCTACCGTGCATCCGGCCTGGAGATTGGTTCGCGACAATCGACCTGAAGGACGCGTACTTTCAGGTAGAAGTGGTTCCGAGACACAGACCCTTTCTAAGGTTCTGTTTCGAGGGCCATGCATACCAGTACAAGGTCCTACCCTTCGGTCTTGCCCTCTCCCCGCGCACCTTCACGAAGGTTGCCCGGGCCGCTCTTGCCCCGCTCCGCCGGGCAGGCATTCGGATCCTGGACTACCTCGACGACTGGCTTCTCATAGCCTCGTCCGGGGACCAGTTGATCCGACACCGAGGCAAGGTGCTCCGGCACTTAAACCGATTGGGTCTGAGGGTCAACTGGGAAAAGAGCTGCCTCACGCCGGTGAGAGTCATCTCTTTTCTCGGGATGGAGCTGAACTCCGAGAGCATGCGGGCGCTCCTGTCGGTAGAGCGCGCCCGGGCCTTGCTGGCCGCCTTAGTCGCGGTGTCTTCTCGACAAGTGGTCAGACTGAAGTTATTTCAGAGGCTCCTGGGGCATATGGCAGCCGCAGCCTCAGTGATTCCACTCGGGCTCCTGCATATGCGACCACTTCAGCTATGGCTTCTCTCGCGGGTTCCAACTTGGGCATGGCGTCAGGGAGCCTTTCGTCTGTCCGTGACAGGCGCGCTCCCTCACCTGAAGGTCTGGAAGTCGGTACGATTCCTGCGCGCTGGAGTGCCCCTAGTGTGCATCACCAATCGCTCAGTGGTCACCACCGACGCCTCCAAGACCAGTTGGGGCGCCGTGTGCGGTTCCCACCGAGAGTCCGGTTCCTGGAACGGACGGCTGTCTCGCTGGCACATCCACCGTCTCGAGCTAGCTGCAGTGATCCTAGCGCTCCGGCGCTTCTGCCCATTCCTTCGGGATCGGCACGTGCTGGTCAGGTCAGACAGCACCGCGGTCGTAGCGTACATCAACCACCAGGGCGGTGTGCGCTCCCGCTTCCTGCACTACCTCGCCCAAGAGCTGCTCCTCTGGAGTCAGAGCAGACTTCGGTCGCTCAGAGCCGTACACATCCCCGGGGAATGCAACAGGATCGCGGATTCGCTGTCCAGGTTCCATCCCACGGCAGGAGAATGGCGACTCCATCCTCGGGCTATTCAGCAGATTTGGGACATCTTCGGCGAGGCCCAGGTAGACCTGTTTGCCTCCCGCGAGAATACCCATTGCCGGCTCTTTTACTCCCTGTCCCTGGCTCCTCTCGGGACAAATGCGCTGGCCCACTGCCGGCCCAGGAATAAACGCTTGTATGCGTTTCCCCCAGTGAGCCTTCTAGCACAGCTTCGGTGCAAGGTCAGGGAGGTCGAGCGCGAGCTGCTCTTGATCGCCCCCTTGTGGCCGAACAGAGCCTGGTTTCCGGACCTCTCAGCGCTCGTGACAGCCCCTCCCTGGCCGATCCCCTTGAGTCCGGACCTCCTGACTCAAGGGGGGGGATACAGGCACCCGCGGCCAGACCTCTGGGCCCTACACGTATGGCATATCTGTCCGCGGTGGACCCCGAGCCTCTACCACCCTCCGTGGTGAACACTTTGAACCATGCGTTAGCCCCCTCTACCCGAGCGTGCTACGCTGGCAAGTGGGGTCGGTTCGTCGAATGGTGCTCTTCCCGTCAGGAAGACCCCGGGACATGCCCCATCAGAGTCGTGTTGACCTTCCTCCAGGAGAGATTCGATCGGGGGCTGTCCCCATCGTCTCTCAAGGTCTACGCCGCCGCTATTTCCGCCTTCCACCTTCGGGTCGAAGGGAAATCAGTGGGCAGCCACGAACTGACGGTGAGATTTCTCAAGGGGGCTAGACGCCTCAGGCCTTCTAGACCGCCCTCTATCCCCTCTTGGGACCTCTCCGTCGCCCTTACGGGGCTACGGAAATCTCCTTTTGAGCCCTTGCACTCAGTGGAGTTGCGAGTCTTCTCTCTGAAGTCCGCCCTCCTGCTTGCGTTGGCCTCAATTAAGAGGGTGGGAGATCTCCAGGCACTGTCCGCCGACGAATCCTGCCTGGAATTCGGCCCTGGCGATTCCTTGATCACCATCAGGCCCAGGCCCGGATTCATCCCCAAGGTCCCATCCGTCCCCTTCCGGGACCAGGTGGTGACCCTGCAAGCTCTGCCCGGGAGGAGGCAGACCCAACCCTGGGTTCTCTATGTCCTGTGCGAGCTCTCCGGATCTACCTGGACAGAACATGGGAGCTTCGTAGCTCCAAGCAGCTCTTCATTTGTTTCGGAGGCCAGCGTAAGGGTTCCGCTGTCTCCAAGCAACGGCTGGCACATTGGATCGTGGAAGCCATTAGCCTTGCTTATGAGGCGTGTGAGGTTCCCTGCCCTCTCCATCTGAGGGCCCACTCCACTCGCGGCATTGCTGCCTCGTGGGCGTTGGCCAGAGGGGCTTCACTCGCCGACATTTGTCGAGCTGCGGGTTGGTCTACACCGGATACTTTCATCAGGTTTTATAACCTTGATGTTGGCTCTGTCCCCTCTGCGGTCCTGAGTGGTGGCAGGTTCCCTCAGGGGACGGAGCAGGTGTAGTAGCTTGCAGTACTCTCTTAATTGAGCAGTACACATCTTGTGCGCCCCCCCTCCTTGGGGTGGCTCTTCTTCCTCCCCCCTTCGGCATCTGACTGTGCTGAGCAGTCAGCTCTGCTAGGTTCTGCTCTGGAGCTCGCCTCGGCCTGGCCCCAGCAGAACTAGTGTCCGGATCTTTTTATTGGTGCTCCCTTTCTGTGTGTTTTTCTACAGCTCCCCCTCCAGGCGGCTAGTAGGAACCCGTCCCGTTACCCCCCTGCCTTGGTGAGTAACGATGACTTACGTCTCTGCCACTCTCTTGTCTGCAGAACGTCTTCGCTGGTAGCCCTGCGGGTCTCGACGCGATCTCCGCGCACCCCTCTCCACGATGAGGGGTGCCCTCCTTCTGGTCGTCTTCGCAACAACCGAGTACAGCTTACGCTCTCAGTGTTGGACGACTTCCCCGTCAATGAAAATTCCGGGCAGGGGCAGAAGGAGTTCCCATTCAGGTATTACAGCTTAATTCACTAACCTTCTCCAAGTTTAGTGCTGGCCTGTTTGGATGGACTTCGGGCATGGCGCTTTGTAGAGGCTCCCATTCGGTCGGTCATCGACTAAACGTCTCCGGTACCGACTGAAAGGGAACGTCTAGGTTACTTGCGTAACCCCACGTTCCCTGAATAGGGAACGGAGACGTTTCCTTTCTGCCATGCGTTGAAGTCGGGAGACTGAGGCGCCGGAGGTAAGTAGGTCGGCTCCTCAGGAAAATCCCATACTGAAGCGTGCGTTACGCCCGGTCTAATACCCGGCTGATTGCTAATCAATCACTCACGCCTGCAAATCAATTTGCCGTTAAACAATTCGGTCCAGTCTCCCATAGGAGATCAGCTCCCATTCAGTCGGTCATCGACTAAACGTCTCCGTTCCCTATTCAGGGAACGTGGGGTTACGCAAGTAACCTAGACGTTCAAACCAAAAATATCAAACGAATAACCTTTTAGAATCCTACATTATACATTATATCCTGTTATATTTGAAATCACAGTTAAAAAATAAGTGGGTTGCCCCATTCCTACATAATTCAAAACAGCCGCTGTGATTGGTAAATGCACCGGTGCGTGCAGAGACTTCTAAGAGTCAAACTGAATAGAGGCCGCAAATGGGCAAAAAGATCAGTTGTGAGTCGCATCTGAATGTAGCCTAAAAGATCAGAATTTTTTTTAGATAAAATACTTAAACTCTCAAAGATACAGATTAATTTCTGGTTCAAACAAAACAAGCTGAATATTTCATTCTGTGTACAATGGATCTAAGTAACATGTGGGTTTCATTTTGCTGAGTGGCAGCCCCTCAGGTCACTTCTTCAGTGTGATCACATCAAGAAAACCACCAGTTAAAGGTTCCTAATGTAGAAATCTCCAATGATTCATAAAAACGAAAGAAATCCTCTCTGAAGTGAAACATTAATTCAAAAGACCTAAATCAAAGTATTAAATGTTTTTGCTTTCATGGTGGCCATCGATTCCAAATTTATGCATGAAACGAATCAAAATGTCTGACGTTTGACTTTGATGATGTTTTTCCTCAATCTCCAAAGTTTCAAGACAGCCATAATTGCTTCTGAAGGCAGGCACAGGAATCTAATTTAAGACACACAGTCAGATATGATGGAAATATAGGATTTAGTAATTATGAACTGGGGAGAACTGATGAGGTCGATGCAAACAGTAATTTCTGTTGTTGGTTTATGAGTCTTGTATTTGGACGTGATCCTCAAATTCTCCCTCGGTCCAGCTCGTTACCCATGATGCCTTTAAAAAAGTGTCTCGGTTTCATTTGGCTTGAGCAAGATAATTGAGCTCAAATTAGAAGTGTCAAACGAGGAGCAAATGTTTTCTCTCAGTGGTAGTCTTTAAAAGCTCTGGCGCTGGATGAAAATCACAAGCGTTTCTCCAGAACAAATGTGACATTCTTATTAGTCAGCCTGAGATGTTTTAATAAGGAGATTTGCAGAAGATGAGACAACTCCTGGCTGTGGCTTCACACTCATTAGTGCCGTCCTAAAATGCTCTAGTTAAACACATTTAAGTTGAGGAAAACCCACCTGGTCAGTGAAAGACATTTCTGATGCACTTTGCATTCAATTACTGGTAAGCATAAGAGATCACTCAAATGTGAGAGTCTTACATTCATGTGTGAGAAACGGCAGCTCTGCAGTTTCACTCGTGAGAATTTATGCGAAAACTGCGGCTACCGCATAAGGCATTGTGGGAAATGTAGTTTTTTTCACGCGTTTTCGTTTTGTTTTTTTTTTAGACACTTTTTCAAAACTTTTAAACTCTCGCGGGCCACATTGGATTACATGGCGGGCAACATCTGGCCCGCAGGCCTTGAGTTTGACACATGTGCTTTATAGCGTCTGTTTTGAATTGAGAACGAATGACACAATCCACCTTGTAATATGTAATATGTTTAAAGGTGCATTAGTTGAGATCTGTGATTGTTTAAGACCCCATGTTAGTGCCATCTAGGGGTCAAAAGAAGAGATAACCCTTGAAAATACAAGACCTGTCATTGGGGCTTTTTTTCTCATAATTCCTGCACAAAACAAAGGAACAAAAAGTGCTTCGAACAGTGTATAAGGTTTAGGATGTGACACAAATATTTAAAAAAATAGGCTTGGTCACCTTTCTGTTGAGGCGAAAGCGTATGAAGTTGACACGTATGCCTCCTAAATGATCATGAGCTCAAAACCTTGAACCAAATAAAATAACAGAATTCAGAGCACGCCTTTTATTTTTAACATAGTTGCAAGTTAAATTTTTTGCAAACAGGTTTTTGATGTCTAAATTATTACACACATGTTCACAAGTTTTCTTTTACCATATTGTACCTAAATGTCTCTGTGCGTAAATATAACCAGGCCGTATCAGATTACATAACAGAAACTAGTTTCAGGAGTTTCATTTCTTAAGATACGGGCGTCTCATAAAACCCTGCTGTTGAACTAACACTGAACTGCCTTCGCTCTAAGTAGATACCACCCAGTGCCAACCAAAACAATTCAACACAGAGCGCACTGTATCCTGATTGGTGAAGTAAAAAGAAAGATATTTGACTTAAAAATGTAGTGAAGATAAAGTAAAAATAAATGTAGTGAAGTTCTTCCCAAATTAAAATACTTGAGTAAAGTGCAGATACTTTAAAAGCTACTTAAGTACAGTAATTAAATAGTTTTATTTTACTGCCCACCACTGGTCCAAATGAGAAAGTACTGGTAGAAATACTCCAAGTTTTAACCTTATCTTTGCCTTTTTAAGGATTTATTTCATTTTTATTTAGTGTAAACAATTTAGATTTTTGTTATAAAACATAAAAACTTAAATTTTTTTTGTACAATGTTAGATTTGTTGTGCCAATATTGAGTTTTTTTTTTTTAAAGCAGTAAAAAAACTCTCTGAAAGGCCCCTGACTTCTATGGTTGCATTCCCTGACTACATGTTGCATTCCTCACTGAGTAACAAAAAAACTGATTTGTTAAATACCAAAGACCTACCCCACTCTCTGCTCGACAAGATTAGAGTTTCAAAAGATTTCCTCAGCTGAAGGCACTTCGCTGACCAACACAAATCACCAGAGCGTAACTCTCTGCGATTACTTGTTGATGCGCTAATCGCCGGCTGGCGTCTTGCATCAGGCCAGAACCTTTTAATTGGTCCCTTTGTGAAAAAACCACTTGTGATGATGTCGTGATCAAGAGGGAAGATTCTGGGAAAACTTTCTGTAAAGTGTAACCAGCGGCTCCGGCTGCACAAATCTGAACGTAGCTGAAGCAGCAAAATGCTAACCAGAAGTGCTGATTCATGGCACGCTACACCAAAATCCAATCTTATCTCCGGCTGAAATGTGTGTCTGTGCTTTTGGGCTTCGTTTTCTGAGCATCAAATGTTTCTGCAAAGTATTTTGGAGGTGGGGGTGGTGGGAGGGGGGTTGGTGAGCCCTGATTATTCAACACAAGGGGGCAGTGTTAGCATTGGTAGACCAGGACAAACAAACCATTCTGAATGAACCAAAATCATGGAGGTCATCATTCCATTGTGGCGTACGTGTAATTACAAAAGCCCTGAGGTCACGGTATATGGATATAACCTGTCTCTCCTACCAAAGAGCAGTGATTCTGGTCGTAGCTTTCCACACTAAACTCCAAACCAGCAGCTCTTCAGTCAGCACAGTCGACATGTAGATAAATATTACATGAGGAACGGTAATAGCTGACACAGACGTCAAAATTTAATAGCTTACTTATTATGGATGGGATCTTTGACTGATGTCTCTGTTATGATCCTCCAGCTAAACATATCCTTACTCAGGATGTTCATGATTTTATAATATCAGCTGCATAAAGTCAGAACTTGACATAATTGGTTCCAAAGCCCCATTAATATTCATTTTCTCATTTCAGAGCACATGTAGAGTCATTTTATGAGGTGAAGTGTGCTTTTGGACACCTAAAACTCCACGCTCGGGCAAAGAAGGTGATTTAATGCAGGATATGAAATGTGGACCAAACATAGACAAATACGTGGCAGAAATGATCAGTAGTTTTCATTTGGTTGTGACTTGGGCCAGATTTTAGACTCAGTCCTGTGAAGTATATTCATTTATTGCGGTATTTTGGCAAGGAAAAAGCTGGTAGTCCAGATTTGGGCCATGTTTGGCATTTGTGTGGTACATCTGGAATTCATCTGGCACTGGCATATGGAAAGTGGACCGAACATAGATACAAGCACACATGACTTGCACATATGAACCAGACATCATATGTTGTGCTGACTTGGTTGTAACTTGGGCGAGTCGTGGCCTGTGTGTGGTCTTTGTCTGGAATCCATACTTAAGGCCTTTACACACCTATGTGTTTACTTATGCGTCTGCGTCATGAGCTCCCTGCGTCTTTCTATTGAGTTAAATAATTAGGGAACAGACACTCTCCTGAACACTAGATGGCGCTTTGGTGAACTGAAATTCACTCCATGCCACACGATGGCGCAGAAGCAATTTACACTGTGTGAGGTGCGTTTATGGAGAAGAAGAAGAGGATGAGCGATCGCTTATCTGTAAAAAATAAAGACAAACTATACATTTTCTGGGAAACAAACTTCTTATTAAAGCTGGTTTCAGGCGCATGATTTTGAGTTTATGCCATGAATCGAATGCAAATTGGAATTCGTGCAGACGTGTGACAATTGCACGGATTGAAGTACAAATGACTCGCTCTGTGAGTCACAATCTAGTGAGATGCTTTTCAGATACCTGCGTCTGTCGAGGAGTCACAAACCTACAGTGTGAGTAAAACAATCTCTCTGATTATCTGCAACAAAAAGTTGCAGAGATACAAAGGCATAGCCGGCAATATAAACAGTGGTTTTGGTTCAAAAGGGGGTTTTATTTTGACATGGCCCATGTGTGGCCCTTGTCTGGAATATAGGCTTGGTTCATTCAGGCATCGTAATCTATTGCAATATTTGGCCTGGAAAAAGTTGGTAGCCTATCCAGATTTGGGCCATCTTTGGCACAAGCACAGATATGAGCCAGACATCATATGTAGTGTTGACTTGGTGGGAACTTGTAAAGCAGTATTTGAGTCATTTGTGCCGTGCTGACTTGATTGGGACCTGGGCCTGTCGTAGTCCTGTGTGGCCCTGGTCTAGAATCTAGACTTGTTTCAGTAATACACAATAATTTCTTGCAGTATTTGGGCAAGGAAAAAGCTGGTGGCCACAGCGATAACATGCAAACTCTTCCCAAGAAGGTCACTGGCAGAAGGTCAACCTTCTCACTGAAAGGCTATGGTGCTACCCATTGTGCCACCGTGCAGGCCTGTCTGGAATCTAGACTTTGTCAGGTATTTAAATGTAGTGCAGTATTCTGGCAAGGAAAAATGTGGCCTATCCAGATTTGGGCCACATTTGGCATTTGTCTGGCACATATGGAGTGTAGGCCAAAACATGGATACAAGAACGTGAGATTTAAGCCAGACATCATATCTTGTGTTGATTTGGTTGTGATTTGGGCCAGGTGTGGCCAATTTCTGGTCTAGGCATGCAAAATAATGCATTGCATAATTCGGGCCAGGTATTTTTTCATGTGTGGAATTAATCTGGCACTGGCATATGGAAAGTGGACCAAACATTGACACAAGCACATAAAGTACACATTAAATATCTTATAGAGTGTTGACTAGTCATGGCCCAAGTGTGGCTTTTGTCTTTAATTGGTAATGTATTATATTTCATTGTAGAATTTTGGTGAGATAAAAGCTTGTTGTCTAGTTGGAATTGGACCACCTTTGGCCCTTCTCTGGAGGGTACAGTTTAGTACCATTATTCATTGCAGTTTGTCTTGCCAGAACTGGACCGGATTTCTATTTGTTATGTGTCTGAAAAGCAATGGTATTTGAAGACAAATGAACTGAGGTAATGATGAACTACTACCAAATCACTTTTCTGTTCATAGAAAGAGGAAAGAATTGGTTTTAGAGAGAGGGCAGCACTCTTTCAATCGAATCAGAAGTTACCTTAAATCAATTAGTCCAGCAGTAACTTTCAATAAACGAACCATAAACACATTTGAAACTATCCAGCCGACATCACCCATGAATCTCTTTTGAAGAGACAATAAAGGTTTGTGTGTAAAAGGGAAAGAAGTAATAATATATGAATATGAATCACTTTCCCTCCTCGCTAAACCTTCAAAGAGCAGTCGACGTGGCTCTACTCTTTCGACGTTCGGGATGTTTATTTATTTTCTAAATAATTTTGCCGTGAATCATTGCAGAATGGCTACAGCTGTAATCGCGAGATAAGTAGGAAGCAACATGGCAGGTGTTTGGGCTGAGATAAGCAGGAACCATTGTGAGGAGACGCTGATTCCAGGAGGGAATGTTTTGGGGCTCGGATTCCTGTTTGATTTGTTACCTACAGCCCTCCTCGAGGGAACACAGGAGATACAGTAGAAAGAGCGTCTACTTATACTTTCTGGAAAGTATGTTTATACATGCCTCAGAGAGAGGCGGGTGCTTTTCACCCGACTGCTACGCTTGTCTCTTTGAGTCAACGTGATGAACTCTGAGAGGGTTTTGTGAAACTGTACCCAGCTGTAAAATTCTCTCTCATCATTTACTTAAACATACCAGTTATGTGAGTTATAAAGTCAAAGCAACTGTTTTCAGCCATCTTTTACACCATAGAGTGCACCCTAGCAACCGTTTTTGAAGACTAATAACATCTGAGCATCGTGAAGATACGGTGTTACATTCATTCGATCAATCCTTCTGGGGAGGTTATGACATTATTCTTACTTTTTTCCTTCAAGAAAAGTCTGACGGCTTGTAAATAAAATAAAATGATAGAGTTTAAAACAATTAGCCGCCTTTATCATTACTTTGATTAGCTTGAGAACAAATCACTGTTGCTCGGATGCTATTTTAACTTAATTTGGCATGATTAACCATGTAGTTCCGTTTCTCTAATAGAACCATACCTCCACCTCTTATCCTTCTTGAAATCAACCCGACTTCTATAATTTAGCTCTTTTTTGTTTGTTTGGAGCTGACAGTGCGGGTACAAAATCAGTTGCAGACCTCCAGGGACAGTTTTGCTCTACTCTGCTTGAAACAAAGAGCTAGTGGAGGTGCTAAAATATACCTCTGTAAATTGGGACACCCCTTCAAATATTATTGGTCAGCTAAAAGGTTCTGAAGGTTCAAATGCATCACTCCTGGTAGGGGGTATTTTTTTTTTTTGTTATAGTGCATTATTCTGATACCGGTGCTTAAGTGGTCACATTTGTTCTCTGTTGCTCAGCTAGCCTAGGAATGTTCTCCTGGATGAAGTTAGATTAGCTCTCTGCAATCGAACCCAGTAAAAATGGCAAAAGATCAAGACGAGTTAAATAAATATTGACTACATTTCTGTTTCTGGGAAGGAAACAATTTCCAGGTGGAGGAACCAGCTGGTCACATCTGTAAAAACTTATATATGGACATGTGAATAGCATATAATGATTTGAGTGATGGTCCAGATGATTTTGCAAGGATTTTTGGAAGAAAAATCCTCCTCGTCATCAAAAAAGATTAGTTTAGACTTCCGAGAAGAAATTGTTAATGCACATAAAGATGGAGAAGGAAGCCTGCTTTTATCAAGACGATTTCAAAAGTAAGGAACTGTGGCAAGAAGCATTTTTATGAAGTTTACAGAGACCAACACAGTGGAGAACAAAATTGTTAGCGGCAAGGGATTGAAACTTTGAAACTTTGGATTGAAAGATTGAAACAACCTGGGGAAAAGTGATGCATATTGGAACATTTAGGCCTTTGTGATGTTGCCTTTGTTGAGATCCCCAAGATCAGCGTTCCCACAGTGAAACATGGTGGTGGGAGTAAGCTTTTTTGTTTAAAATGATGTGGAAAATATGTTAAATAAAGTACAGAACATTTTCTTTGGCTCACTCAGTATAGTGAAGATCGGATTAAAAGTGTGTCTGTGCATAATGTAAAAAAAAGCATAAATGTTTCTCTGCCGTTCTACATTAGCATTAAAAACTTCTAAATAAAATGATTAAACACTTGAAACGAAACCAACTTGCAAGAACACAGCAGAGCTTAAAACCTTGGTTACCATAGAAATCCAAGGCTTTCAGAGGAATGAAAATAATGAAACCAAGGTTCAAATTTATCAAGCATCTCTATTAAACAAATGTTGCTGTTGCCGCTGACAGCCAAGTGTAGAGCCACCTACACTGAGTGTGAAACAAGCATGTGAAAATAAAAAGACACGTGCATTTTCCACCCAGAAACCTGAGCTCAGAGGAGAGTCGCTGCATCCACCACCTCCCTAACGGAGCACAGGCTCGGCTGACCCCTAGAAGCTTTCAACGTGTTAGGATCCGTTAATACTCCTCACTTTCAACTCCAACCTCTGAGGGATAATACCATTCAAATGACACACTTAAAACCAACTTTTATTTTGCTTTCAGCTGTTAGATGACTTGTGGCAGTACAGGGTTTAATGCAGTACAGTAATTATGATAAAAAAGTAATCAATGGGATTGATAAAGTTACATAGAATTAGACATACACTAGTATTTTATATATATATATATATATATATATATATATATATATATATAGTAGTATATATATATATATATATATATATATATATATATATATATATATATATATATATATATATATATATATATATATATATATATGCATTCAATTACTAGCTTCATGATAAAATGTTTAAAAAGGAAATTTTACAAAACCTTTGGAAACTTTTAGTTTAACTCTGATAATGACACGTATAGACTAAGTTAAAAACGGAACACAAATAAGGAAAAATAAAAACAGAAATTTGCTGGAAAATTAGATTCTATCTAAGAAAATTAGATATATACAAGAAAGAAAAAGATGACAACATAAAGAATCCACACAAGATCACCACACAAATAATATTATTAAATGGTAAAACAGATTTAAACACAAAAAATAGTTAAAATACAAAAAGTTTACAACACAAAGAAATATTAAATAAAAACACAATAAGTTTACAACACACACAAAAAAAGATCTCCACACAAAGAAATCTAAAAACACAAAAAAGTTAAAAACACAAATAAATATGAAATAAAAAAACCCCAAAAACTTTACAACACAAAGAACTATTAAATAAAAACACAATAAGTTTACAACACACGAAAAACAAAAACAAAAAAAGATCTCCGCACAAAGAAATCTAAAAACAAAAAAAAGTTAAAAACACGAATAAATATGAAATAAAAAAACCCCAAAAACTTTACAACACAAAGAACTATTAAATAAAAACACAATAAGTTTACAACACACGAAAAACAAAAACAAAAAAAGATCTCCGCACAAAGAAATCTAAAAACAAAAAAAAGTTAAAAACACGAATAAATATGAAATAAAAAAACCCCAAAAACTTTACAACACAAAGAACTATTAAATAAAAACACAATAAGTTTACAACACACGAAAAACAAAAACAAAAAAAGATCTCCGCACAAAGAAATCTAAAAACAAAAAAAAGTTAAAAACACGAATAAATATGAAATAAAAAAACCCCAAAAACTTTACAACACAAAGAACTATTAAATAAAAACACAATAAGTTTACAACACACGAAAAACAAAAACAAAAAAAGATCTCCGCACAAAGAAATCTAAAAACAAAAAAAAGTTAAAAACACGAATAAATATGAAATAAAAAAACCCCAAAAACTTTACAACACAAAGAACTATTAAATAAAAACACAATAAGTTTACAACACACGAAAAACAAAAACAAAAACAGATCTCCACACAAAGAAATATAAAAACACAAAAAAGTTAAAAACAGAAATAAATATGAAATAAAAAACCCAAAAAGATTACAACACAAAGAAATATAAAAAAAATCCCACGAAAAGTTCACAACATAAGAAAAAAAAAATAAAAAAAAAATAATCACAACACAAATAAATCTAACAATTTAAATGACAAAAATCTTAATAAACCATTACCGTTAGTTTGTTCACTGAAATAGACAGAAGTAATATAATCAGACAGATGGGTTGAAAATGAATATTTTTACTATAATAACTTGGTTTATTTTTATCAAGTTTAGAACATAATTCCGGTCTGAAAGGTTTAAGAAGTACAACAAACATTCCAGCTCACAATATACAAAGTTATTTGTGAATAATGCAGAGCTCATTTGTAGTTTCCAGTCTTGGTTTCTTATAATGGAAATGAGTTTAATACAAATAAGCATCACTTTTGCATCAGCATCAATGGGACGTTAAAATGAAAAGAAAGTGAGAATAAAAATGTTCTTGTGTGTATAGCAAAGATCAAAAGCTCTGTAAAATTCTGACCAACCCACTTTGACTTCTGTGAATGCATCCAAAAGCGTTCTCTTTTGATAAACAGACCTCAAGGTGGAGTCTCTTAATCAAGTGGCGTTTAATCAAGTCATTTGTGCCAATCACGTCAGTGCAGAGATCAGGCATCATACCATCGGCCACGAAAAGAAATCTATTTATTCTGCCTTTTATCTTCAACGCCTGGCGCTTCAATGAAGTTGCTAGAAATTTTTCTTCAGCGCATGTTTGATAGCTTCATATGTTGCTGCTTTGAAGCTCCCTGAACATCATATTTGCACAGGAGAAACTCGCCCCTGTCGAACTGCTTTCAGAGCTTCAGTGGTGTCGAGCCAAGCTGTCGGCTGCTTCGTGCAAGAAAGCCATGTTTTCCACTAATTGGGAGGTCTGTGCCTGGCATATTAATGGCCCATGCCTTCTAAGGTTTGGATTAATATTCTGGACTCCGCTGCAGCATCACCCAAACAAGACCAGCTCCCTTCTGATAAAGAGAGAGCAAGTACAGCATACGAAAACCAGAGGAAGTTCATTACAGAACAAAACTCTATTGAGACTTGTATGAAGACTTAAAGGAACACTCCACTTTTTTGACATGGGCTTATTCGTCATCTCCCGTATGAGAAAATAAGCAGTGTCTATTTTTGATATTTTTTTCAGCTGCTCTCCAGATCTGGCGAAGGCTTGGGTCACTAAATCCAATTAGACCAGTAGCATTTCCAAATAAAAAAAAAAGTCCACATATTTCTAAGGGGTCATGAACTGATTTTGTCCATTACTTCACGGACGGCCAGTTAAAGCGATTTTGATATAAAAACAATTTTGATTTGAACAATTTCACATTTTTTTTCCTGGTTATTAAATCCTTGAGCCAGGTCCCTGAAGAAGGCGGGGCTTCTTACTTGGCTACCTTTGGCACTTCTCTCTAATTGGTCAACGATTCAAATATTAATAACATGCATCATGAAAGTAAAAAGTCCTGATGCTCTGGTCGAATAGTTACGCACGGAGACAAAAACACTGTTCTACACTGAATTTTTTTAGCATCACAAAGATAAAATATTAAACTTAGACAAAGAAAAGGATAGAGAAGTAGTAACGAAATCTGCTTCTTTCTTCCTTCTCCCTCCCAAATAGCGTCAGCTCTTAAAGTATAGTAAAAATATAGTTCTGGCCATCACAAAGTGCACATATATATTAGTAATTAGAAACAGATACAGAATAATAAATACAGAAGTATCTTTTGTAAGTACTTGGAATGGGACTAACATTAGTTGCCTCTGGTACAAAGGAGTGTAAAAATTGCAGGGTTACATATTAATATTCAAAAAAAACAACCAACACAGCACTGATATATGCATTGGGAAGACATTTAACTTACAAAAATTGATCCTAGCAGTTTGTTTCACTTAAACAACTATGTGGGTACACCCCAGCCTCTCAACAAATGCTTTTTACCAAAAATAATATACATTTTCCGTCCAATTTTAGATTATAAACATGTTTTCTCAGGGCTGCTGCTGGGCCGAACACAACATTTCACTAAATTCGTTTTTTCCCTCCCAAAAAGCAAAGTTCAGGATGGAATAACTCAAAAATGCCCTAAAAAAACCCTAAAATATTCTTAAATTTTGAATTCTGATTGTCAATAATACTTACAATAATGATGTAGAGTTTTTAAACTCACCTATAGGGAAAATGAGAAATGAAACCTGAATATGTACCCAACACTATTTTTGTGAACGATTTCAACACAATTTTCCTTTAAAAAGCACAGAATAATAAGGTGATAATACTCACTTTAATGGTGTAAAGCAGTTTTTAATGCAGTCAAACCTGAAATTAGCCCAATAAACTATTAACCCGCTTGCATATTCACAAATAGAATAAAAAACAAATAGATGCAATAACTAAAAAACGTGACAGTCAAAAATAATTAATATAATAATGTAAAGAGTTTTTGAATGCATGCATGAGATAAAATGAGAAATGGAACCTCAAAGCATGGTAAACACGTCATCTAAACATGTACATTTTCTGGGGTTAAAAGAAAAAAACTATTGGAACCACAAATAAATATTTCACGTTTGTTATATGAAATCGAAATATATACATAAAAAAACAATATTTTCAAATTATAGCTTGATTATATTGTGAAATCTTCGATATATTCGACAACAGCATGCACACTTTTCAAGGCATGAAATTGAAACTGTAAACATGCCATGAAAAAAAAACCAACTCTCTGATAAAGTCCAAAATGGTGGCCCCCTCTGGTAGTTGGTGTCCTGCATAGACTGTGCACTTTGCATGTAGGGAGCAGTGTGTTCTTCCATACACTGGCTTGCTCCTTATTAAAAACTATTTTTTAGAAAAGCTATTGATGGAAGGTAGAAATAGATGTTTAGTTACCTTTTCTTTTAATCTTCATGTCAATCTTAAGAAACAGATTTTGAATCACTCATAGTTAGCCATGTCTTTTTCTTTCTTTGACTGATAGCGTTATCAAAAGCTGTGTCTATAGCAACTACCAGAGGAGACAAGCAACTAGGTTCAGTCAGGTTTTTCCAGTGCCATATACATTTGTAAATCTTCAGTGTATACAAAATATGAAATCTGATATTTACTTAGAAGTATATACATTGCAAATTGCATGGGACCATGTACTGACCCTTGCAGGACTCCACAGTTAACCGTGACTACAGAACTGTAATTCGGCAAATCAGAATACATCTTTCGGTATAAAAAGCAGCCTGCCTGTGACTCTCCCTAATTTGTGATGAAATTTCCTTCCCAAGAGATTTTAGCACCACAATTTATTTACCTTACTCACTTCAAATATCACCATGATTGTGCTCTGTAGATGGTGTGACATCCCCCCTCCAGCATAGCTCTTCTAATATTAGCCACGGAAAATATCAACGTTTAGTTTTCTTCAAGTCTAACAACAGGCTTGTAAAATCCATGATGTTTAATCTAAACTTTGACTGCCAAGTTTGAGCATAGCCATCGACAAACACTGCCCCTGGTTCTGTTCATGCTGAGCCAGACATCAATGTTGGAGGAACAGAAGTGACCCTAGCGGCACAAGAGCTGACAAAGCCCTGAAAATAGCACCTCTCTGAGCTCACAAAGACTCAAGATGGCCGACACAGTGACCATGTGCAAGTGCAATGTGTGTGGGCTCGTCTTTCTTGTCATCTCCTGCTCTCTGAGTGGAATTGGCACGGCTTGAAGGAGATGCAGATGGCTCGAAAGGCATGCATGATGAGTGAGCACACACGCACACACTCGTACACACAGACACACTGCTATCATGACACACATATTCATATACATTTGTGGTCTCCCTCTGTGCCCGGTACACAGGCATAGATGTGTTTGTTCGCCCACGCTGCCAGAATGCCATGCCTCCACACACACTGCAATGCTTTGTTTTAGGTAATTGTCTTTCTTTCTTGGGTTCTTTACTTTGATTATGTTTGTTTGTGCATGACAAAAGTCGGCTCCTCAGTCTCTTGAGCCAGAAAAGAGATGCATTTCATATGACAAGTGGTTAGTGTAAATTAATGACACACTTCTACCGGGTTGATGTAAGTCATTACTGGAGTTTGCAATTAAAAGAGGGTGGAGGCAAGGCCGGCTCTTGTATGGATTAATTTTAGGAGCTGGATTTGGTTCGATATTTTCATTCAGGATCTTGAGGATAAAAATAATTGAATAATAAATTTCAACAAATATTTCCAAACTGAATAAAACAAATATTTACAAATCCAAATGACCGATGATTCATGGTAAAATCCCATTGTGATAGCATATAGTCCCTGACAAAAGCCGTCTTAGCATAGAAACATCTGCTATTATCCAGACTTTTAAATAAGCAACAATTTACAAATAGCTCATGTGAAAAGCTCAAACAAATGTTGTTTAATGCACTGAAATAAATTGGTTTCACTGAAATAAAAGTTATAATTTAATCAAGACCTATCCTATCGCCTATCCTAAAATTGAACTGCAAATACAAAAATAAATCAGTAAATGAAGTTGTGGTGCTGTGAGATCCAAACTTCCATGAACTCGAAGGAATGCACCCATGCGGTTTGGCAAGTTTTTATACCATTTATTGATAAGGTCATCAGGAATAGAAAAAAAGCAGTCTTGCATGCCTATCAGAGTTCATCAATATTCTTTAGTTTCCACTTCCATGCTTCTTCTTTTATCCTAGGCCTGACATGATCAATGCAGTTCATGTCTGGTGACTGGGCTGGCCAATCCTGGAGCATCTTGATCGTCTTTGTCTTGAAGAACTTTGATGTGGCGATGGAGCACCATCCTGCTGCAGAATTTCACCTTTTTTATAGCATTATAAGAGTACATCACAATATTTGTGGTGACTGTGGTGTAATTCAATAGAAGATTTATCTAAAAAAAAAAACACCTTCCACTTTTTTATCCTTTTAGCAGGCTGTGGGCTTATGAAAATGCTACAGTCTTTCAATTGTTCTATTTTTTAGCGCTGGCTTCTGGGCACTGACTCGATCACGGAGGCCATTTTGAGATAGAATCCACCTTTAACTGTGCTGGTTGACTTTCAGGTGATCAGGTTTTGTGGAGCTCCGCTGCAGTAGACAAAGAACTGCCATTGGACCATTTCAATATTTTAAAGGGGTCATGTGCAAAACAAAAAGTATTTGCTCTTAATTAATAAATCAATTTAAAAACTAATATTTCAAGTGTAAAAAAGTGAAGTAATCCCTTGTTTTTTACCGCACTTACATCCATGAGACAAACCCCACATTCACACGGGACAATTACAAATCCATTGCATGAGCCTTATCAACTTACATCCAGAAACCAGAAAACTTCTTCTAAAGATGGTTTTATGGCCAAATGGATCGAACAATAATGTTTTCCAGATTAGAATCTATGGAATCTTATGGATTCATCTCTCTAACAATACCTAGACCATGCGTCAGTCCTGCACGGCTGAGAAAATGTTTAGAATAAAGAGTTTTTTTCTTTTTAGATACTAAGTAAAAAAAAAACATCCTCATATAACACAAAAAGAATAATAATCTTGTCTCGCCTTTATTCAGCTTGTATGATTTTGAGGGCTTTCTCTAAATGCTAAGTGTTTTGCGTTACCAAATTAATCCAAAATGCGCTAAAAGCATCAAAACAATCTGATGGAAAAAGCTTGCAAAAAATATACACCCAAACACTGACATTTACCATTGAATCACAACTCTTGAGTTTGGTGAAATAAAGAGGGGTAATTACAAAGGAATTTTACCTTCAAAATGACCAAAATGGTTCATTCACATTGGATTGAGATAATAGAGGGTCTTTATAATTATTGCAAATAATCTAATAATTCAGTGCAGTGCCTCAGTCTTATTCACTGGCTTCTGTTCCATCCCATATTAAAATTTCATGAAAATACAAATGTCTTACAAATAGTACGAGACCAAGTGTGTTTGCACAGACTTTTGAAAGAGACTGAAGGTGAAACTTGGTTATCTACTCTGGAGTCTGGCTGCAGTATAGAAATGCATCACCTTTTCCCTGTAAGTGCATGTTTTGATGATTGATAGTCATTTATACAGTGATAAAACTCCATCTTTAAAGTATAAATGATTACTTGATCTAATAAAGCTCAGAGGAGGAAGTAGACCTTCGAGCCGGAGCCTGACAGGCTCTCCCTGCTGTAACTATTAAGAAAGTACAGACTCGTCCACAAATGGTGCAATGGCAAAAGGCAGTGATTTTTTACAGTGACATCAAATAAACCCTGCATATTTTTTAGGGTATATAACACGTTCTATTTTTTTTGACCTTCAGGTTTACACATTGGAACAAATAACTAACATTGACTGAGGAACACAAGCCTAAAATAATATTTTCAAATACATACGAAATCACAATGATAACACTTTGTATGTTGTAATTCTTTTGCATAACCTCAAAAAAAAAAAAAAAAAAAAAAAACTAAAACAAAACAAAACAAAAAAACCCACAACATATTAACTATAAACTTTACACATACTAAATGCACAGATGCATCAAACTTCAAGACAAAACATTAGGTCGGAAATATTGAGTCTTACTATTAAAAATATTGATTGTGTTATATTGATAATGCTTATAGACTGAACCATATACTCCCTCAAAATTTACTAAGTCAATTTTTTTTTACACACAACTGTAAAAACTTTGGGCTTATTGTTTGTGATGTAATCCATAATGATTCTGCGTTGAAGGCACAAATTGTGCATCAATACTGGCTAATATTATATTAACACAATTTAACAATTCCCTACTCTCACATTGTTCCCAGTTCTCAGATTTTTTTTTCTGCTGTGAGGTTGAGCATTAGTACATTGGATTCAATTGTAATCTTTTCACTTCAGCCTCAAGTGGCCAGTCGATGAATTGCATTTACACAACTTTTGTGTGAGGTTGTCACTTGATTTTACCATTATTTGCACCCCAGCAATCAGTCAAGAATACTGTCCTATGTCAAATCCTGTCAATCTTCTTTGTTCAAAAATTTGATTCAGAATCTACATCTGAGAGCGTAGATGCTTCACACTTCAGCCCAAACATTTTAATCCATGCTCTCTTATTTTCTTACATTGTATGACTCTAAAACTGAGATTATCATTTTTGGCACACCTCATGCAGTTACATTAATCAAGAGTAAACTTGGCTCAATGTCTGCAAACTCACATACTCACGTAAAGAACCTAGGGGTGATTTTCGACAATGAGGTTAAGTTCGACAGGCAAATCAGTTCAGTGGTCAAAAATAGTTTTTATCACCTTCGATCTATCTCAAAGCTAAAGTCGTTTCTATCACCGAAAGACCTGGAAATTGTGGTTTATGCCTTTATTTCATCAAGGCGGGACTATTGTAACTCTTTATATCTTGGCATTTCCAAATCATCACTAGCTCGATTACAATTGGTCCAGAATGCTGCGGCCAGGTTCCTTACGGGAACTAGAAAAAGGGATCATATTACACCCATTCTTGCATCACTGCACTGGCTACCGATTGAATATCGTGTAAGATTTAAGGTGTTACTTTTTGTCTATAAAGCCTTACATGGCCTAGCACCAGAGTATCTAACAGACCTCCTTGTCCCCAGATGTTGTGCCAGATCACTAAGATCATCCGAATGTTTATTGCTCTCTGTGCCCCACTCTCGTTTAAAGACCAAGGGAGATCGTGCTTTTTCAATTGCAGCTCCCCGTCTGTGGAACGATTTACCAGCTCACGTTAGGGACTCTTCTAATATTAGCACTTTTAAATCTAGTCTTAAGACCTTTTTATTTTCTCTAGCTTTTTAACTTTTCTTTTAATTGTCTCCATGCTTAATATGTACTTATTATATTCGCCTATCTCTATTCTGCAGTTACTGTTTTGTTTTATAAATGTATTTGAATGTTGTTTTATTCCTTGATGCTTTTATGTATACCTCATGTACAGCACTTTGGATAGCTGTCACTATATTAATTGTGCTTTATAAATAAAATTGACTGGACTTGACTTATCACGCATTAAGAGTGTAACGGAATTGAATTTAAGCCTTAACATTGAACAACACTTTATCCAGTGTGATTTGTGCCCAGACAGAGAGAGAAACTGGACGAATGAAGCAATCACTCAGATCCAAGCAGCCTGGTGATGCTCCAATGGAAGAGTGAAAAGAGGTGTGAGAGAAGGATAGAGCGTGTGCTGGTGGTGCATGGACAGAATGGTAAATAAGTAAAGTCTGCGCGGCAGACAAACCAACACACATTCAAAGGCACAGATGGCTTGGGTAGTCCCTCTGAATGAGCGGCGCTGGAGGTCTACAATCAAAAACATCCGCCCTGGGCAAATGTTACGGATGACTAACAAAATCAGAATAGCCTCAAAAACTGGCAAAGATAATTACATATTCGTCTCCTTTTTTATTTAACAAAAAACAGATCAGACTTGAAGCAGGTGTTTGAATGGCGCGCATTGTGCCAGACTCTGAGGATAGCAGATATTGTCTCAGGCAATGAATGTGAATGTCTCACTGGGTTTCAAAACGAGATTAAATTTTGCCCTCAGAATGTCTTTGAACGGTTTCTGTCTCATGTTAAACTCACAAATAAGTAAAATGGTGTGGGGTTCTTACAAAGTGCTGGCAAGGTTTGCTTTAACACTTAAACGCTAATTGTTATCTGTTTACCTTCTGTACACCAAGCGTACAGTCTCTCAAAACACTTCATCCTTTAAACTCCATTTGAGAGAGTCAGTTTTGCCTGCACTTCTACTATTGCCAATTTGGGATGGCTTGGCATGTTTTCTGGGCTTTTCCATTGTGTCTTTGTTGTACCAACAGGATGTAGTGCATAAATGTTGTCATAAAATTTAAAAAAGATAAAGGAAAACCAACCACTCCATGGTATAATAGTAACACCAACTGCTGAATTTACAAACCAGGAAAGATACCATGTCTACTGCATCTGAATATCAAAATCCTGGTGCTGACTACTACCACAAACTAATACAGAATGATAAAAATAAAAAATAAGATAAGGCTCAGATACTCTAACCAAACGTGATAGTAATGATTTCATGAGTTTTATCAAATAAAATCGAATGTATCCATAGTTAAATAGCTACTGCCAGAAATCTGTTCAATCCTATTAGAAATGCTCTTAGCATCTAAAACTGACAGAACTTCAGAATTTAATTAAGACATCTAAGCCAACGTTGTGCTCCCTAGATCCAATACCAAAAGAATTCCTTACCATTAGCTCATGAGCTGCTTCTAAACACCATTAACTCTTCTTGGTCACTAGGGCACATCCCTGAGCCATTCAATAAATCTTTAATTAAGAAGCCACTCCCAAATCTAAATAACTGTCTAGTTACAGAACCATGTCTAATCTTCCATTTATGTCTAATATATTAGAGAAAGCAGTAATAGCTCAGCTTAGTTCTTTCCTGAAACATAAAGACCTATATAAAGTGTTTCAAAGAGTTTTAAAAACTCAAATGACTTTCTCCTTGTATCTGACCACAGGGATAACACGATTTTGCTTGATCTTAGTGCTGCATTTGACAATTGATCGCAAAACTCTTTTAGAGGGACTAGATAACTACACAGGTATTCAATGTCCATCTTTGAGATGGTTTAAACTATATGGCCGTACTCAGTTGGTGAATAATAATGTGGAATCCAACAGGAATGAAATATGGCATGCCACAAGAATCAATCTTAGGCCCTATGTTATTTTTTTCATATGCTGCTTCTTGGCAACATTACGAAGAGACATGGTGTGCACTTTCACTGCTATGCTGATGATGCTCAGCTCTATATCACAACAAAACCAGATAATGCTGCTTTAAACTATGAAAATTATTATTCTCTTTTGGGGTCACAGGGATCTCCAACGCACAGCGGGCGAGAAGCAGGGGTACACCCTGGACAGGTCACCAGTCCATCATAAGGCTAATATTAATCTGGCTTTGTTTTTAACAATATCAGACAATTTATGCCACTAATTTGTGGAATATTTACCAAAAAAATAAGCTGTCTCTATAATAATGTCTCTTCAGCATTTGCAGTATACATTTATCGAGCTGGCTTATTTTCTCCAAGGCACCAATGGTTCCAATGTTGTGTATAGTAGGAACTCATAATTATGTCGAAGAAACCTGGTCTGTACCGGTAGCGGTCAAATGAACCACCTATGGTCATCAGAAGGTATTTACTCTGAAGAAAAAAAGTAAAACTGTATGTATTGTATTTTTAAGTCATTATTTGTAATAATTAGGCAATTAATTAGACTGGTTTGAGGTAATATGTGGGTACTGCAATGATTTAAATCCACATACCTTGAATTGAAGGAGCACATTTTAGCAATTTAACAGTAACAGAGATTCTCCTGCTCCGCTCCAACACCCACACACATACTGTACACATGCACAGCACACATCCAAACACAAGACACTCTTCAGAGTTTAATTAGAAGCCTCAGCGTTGCTTTAAGAAGCATCTGTAAGGCAGAGAGTGTGGGAGGAGGCTAATTGGCTCATGGTGCAAATTCCGTTCTGACCCTCAGCGATTTGCAGACTCTGAGTGAATGTCTGTGCGTGTGTGGGGTTGAGAAGAACAAAGAAAGAGCAAAATGAAACGATTGGCCCTAAAGGACGAACGGATACCCCGGAAACTCCTTTGTATGTCTATCTACACCTCTCACCCTCATCAGTTAGCAGCCAATTAGCATAGCAGCCCGACATCTGTGAATCAGCATCAGTCTAACCGGCGTCTTTACGTGTCTAACCTTCGACATTATTGTAAGTGGGACACACTAAATAAGTTAGAGTAAAATCTCTTTAACTTAACCAGTGTTTTTTTTTTTTATGGAACCAGGTAAATCTATTGCAGGTTTTGGCCGTGCATTCTTTCTGGAAAACTAAAAGAGTAATGTGCACAACATTAATGTACCATTCGGTACAAACTCTGGTCTTTAATTATCGTGTTTGTTTATTTAAACAATAACTTATTGCTATTTTATGGGGCAATGGGTGCAATTTTTTTTACTATATAAGGTTCAAATTGCCACCAAATTCTGCAGTTTATTGAGGAATTGCAGCAAGAAAACTGGAATATTTATCTGATTTTATTTATTTATTTACTTTTTTAAATAAATCAATGGGAGAGATTAGGTAAATCCAAACATTTTGTATTGAAAAGAGAAGTAGCTATCCTGCCAGGGCAATGTAAGCATGGGGCATGGGGGATGTGGGTGTTTTAATACCCACTCTTTATTTTAGATGATTTTAAAGATCATTTTTCCATCAGTTTTCACCACACTAAAGTCAATATATTAAGTGCATGGGAGTTTCAAGTCCACGAGACCACAGGTCCAAGTCAAAGCAGATCACATGACCAGTGGCAGAGCTGTAAGAAAGTTGACTTAATTTGGGGCTTTTCCACTGCATGATACGGTACAGTTCAGTTCAGCTCAGTTTTTACAGCTTTTGGCCATGTAGCCGACACCATTTCTGGCTGTTGCTTTGAGGAGGTTAGAGAACTGACACCTTTCTCTTGATTGGCTGAGCAAGCATGACTTACTTGAGCGCTGATTGTCCCGAGAGAGTCGTCAGTGAACCACGAGAGTTCCATACACAAACACTTAGTTATATCATTACTTCATGGAAAAGGCGTTTACACAACCATCCTTTGCTGCGTTCAGTATCCACTGTTGTTTTCCAGATATTTCGTGATCTCACGCCACACTCTTTATTATGCCATGGACGGGGTGGCTCGAAAATACTCTTTTGATAATACAACACACCCCTCTAATATGACACGAAAGCCTTTTGAGAAGCAAGCAGGACGAACTGAAAAAAAATATAAAATGTAAACATTGCACAAAAAGAGGAGTACGTACGCAAACTTTATAAATGAGACTGTACAGTTTATGCTAATTTTTAACCAGTTTTGCTTTTTGTGATACATTTATGTCTAACTCAAAGTCAATTAAAAGCCACAGATAGCTATATTAATTGAAAATCTAACTGTATTTTCTTAAGAAAATGTATTTATAAGTGAGAATCCAGCTCCATATTTGTCTTTCTGGGTACTAAACTCTGCTAGGCAACAGTTCTGTTTAATTTTAAATAAATAAAACAAGAATATATTTCTGATTTTCATAAGCGGCATACTCTACCTGAACAGAAAATAGAATCCTACCAATGGTGATAGAATTAGCTATGGCTAGCGTCAAACTCAAACAGCATAGCCAGAATATGGAAGTAATCATGAAGAAGTGGACACTTGATAGCCTCAAAGAGAGATTCGGACCAAGGCGTCTGTTTTGCTGTGAAGAAACACTGAGCTCTCGCATGAATTATTCAGTGTTTGGTAGATATTGGCTGATGTTTGCTGCGAGAATCCAGATTCTCCTGCAACGCATCGAAAGCATTGTGCTTGAAAGCATGTTTCTGAACATTATTAGGTGCAAAAGAAGCTTTATTTTAATTCTGAAATCACTTTCTTTGTTCTGGGTTTAGTTAGAATAACATTGTTTTTTTTTTTTTGTTTTTTTTGTTGAACAAAAGTGGCATGACCTCTGTGATCAGGCTCCCTGCTGATTTCCTGACAAACCTAACATTAGAGGATGACCACTATTCACTGAGGGAGTCTTCCAACTGTATTCTTAAAAACAGGGGGAGTACAGAGATGTTTCAATACCGGAGAAAACAAAGAGAGACGTGAACTCAACTGTGGAGATTCATAACCAGGCCATGGGCTGTATGTCTATTTCTGCCAGAAAGAACACGGGTTAGGTTGCTCTGATAATTACACAGGACCAGAAATCTAAAAATCTATCCATGCTAGAATTCTGAGGAATATTAATTCTGAGTTGCAATGGACTGAATTTAGCATTTGTGGACTCATAAGCTGTGCAGGTTTTTTGTTGTTTGGGAACCAAGTCCGCCAAAGCATATTTTAAATTTTTACCTGCTGTGGCGCCATTTTTTGGGGTATTTTAATTTGCCATACATCAATACAACCTTTCAATCCTAGATTTTAAAAATATGAATAGAGTTAGTTCACTATTAACTGAAGAAAGTGTCAAAAAGTTCCCCAGAGGAAAAACACTAAAAATTGCAGTTACAAATCTTGTAACAGGGAGCGAGCCAGTGTTTGGAAGAACAAGTCTGTTTTTCTTTATTTTATCAAAGATCTTTAAAAATGGTGATTGATTTTACATGAGAGTAAAGCACAAACTTTGCTGCCAAGTTGTTCCTTCTGTCGTTATAAAAACTAAAATTGTAATTAAAAATCTTGTAACAAGGAGTGAGTCAGTGTTTAGAAGAACATATCTGTTTTTCTACTTCATTTTATCAAAGATTTCCTTCCTTTGTGAGAGAAAAATCGCAGTTACAAATCTTGTAACAAGGAGCAAGCCAGTGTTTGGAAGAACATGTCACTAATGCACAACATACACTAAAATCACAGTTTTTCCAGAAAGTTTATCTGTGCTCCATCCTTCCCTTCTTTAGGAAATAAAACATCAAACGAGATTACATTTTAGCAGAGATGCCTTCTCTCTCATTACATCCTTCTTTCTTTCTGACGGGCTGTTCCGAGTTGTTGTTGCCAATAAAATCGTGAGTACTTCCGTCCAGACGATAGCAGGTGGCAGTTCTTGTGAGGCTAGTGACAGTTTAGTTTGGAGAGGCACAGAAATTTACAGGAAAACAGTAATATGGGAAGACTAAAAGAGGGCCAAATCTTGGCAGATATGATCAAAAAGCTAATAAAATGAGCAAAACTATGTTTTTAAAGATTCTTAGTGTTGTCATCACTGTTGAAGTTTCAGTCCAAAATCTCTCATTTCATTCCTCTTCTTTGACCTCCCCTATGAACTCTGGCACCCCTCAGGTTTGGAACCACTACGTAAAATAAATTTGTTAACTCAACCTGTCTGAGCAACCACTGATCACAATTGTAGAGTTTTGGTCAGCCATGCAGCAGCTCTCGAAATCGCTTTTTCCAGCAGGTGACCTCGAGTCTACTGACTACAATCTGTAGAGGAAAACCTTTGATTTGTTTGCTTGTGCTTGCTGAGTTCGATACTCGCAACAGGGCTAATGAAGCCAGGAATATCCAGCGGCTCCTCTGAAGCCTCTGCTCTGTTCAAAACACACAAGGTGAATCATCTCTGTACGAACACCTCCTGGCTTAGCGTAAACCTGGTAGATTTTCTCCATGTGTTTTTATCAAACTGCAATACAAACAGCTACAGACTATGGATAGACAGACAGCATGGTGGCTTTAGTTGAGTTATATAGCTGGAGGCAAAGAACTTATTACTGGATCACTGTCGGGGCCTACACTGTTTGGTGTAGGTAGCTATTGCCCTAGCTTGCCCAATACATTGATTAGATGAATGAATAATTAATTTTTTTTTTTAATTGGTGACTAATAAAGTTATCAGAAAAGCCCACAAGGTACAAAAGAAGTATATCTGGCATATTTTTGGATCAAAATTTGTGTGAAAGATTCATTCATTTTGCAACCTGCTTATTCCCTTTTTTGGGGTCACTGGGGTCTGCCGGTGCCTATCTCCAGCGCACATTGGGTGTACACCCTGAACAGGTCGCCAGTCCATCGCAGGGAAACATTCACTCACACATTCACACCTAAGGGGGAATTCAGAATATTCAAACCTGAGTACCCAGGGGAAACCAATTCAAGCACAGGGAGAACATGCAAACTCCTTCCAGGAAGGTCACCAGAATCGACAACCTTCTAACTGGAAAGACCTCTAGTGTAGAGCAGTGTTTTCTTTAAAAATCATCTACTCTTGTGCTGTTGTCCTCTCTGCTGCCTCTTTTTACATGGCGAATGATCAGATGCAACTATCCACAGATGCAGCAAAAGACATCTCGACCCTGCTGTTGAATGGTTTTGAGTCCCATCTCACTGCCAGATCTTTCAGAATCAGTTGGAGAGGGAGAGGTGTACAAGATTTAGTAGCTGCTCACTGGGGTTCATCAAGGTTCAGATCTTGGTCCTCTTCTCTTCTTGAACTACACCACGTCCCTGTGCCCTATCATCCACAGACACGGCTTCTCTTGCCAGTACTAGGCTCAACTCCACCCGAGTGCACAAGACTTTCTCTGGAAACCAGTGAGATTCACCCAGAGACAAAAGTGTTGATTATCAAGAGGCTGAAGACCAGATCCACAGCTAATGTGGGGGATACTGTCAATGTCACAGCATCAAGTACAGAGGCTAAAAAAAAAAAAAAAAGATTTGAAGGGACTGAGATGTTTTCGACAAGCCCAGGTCAGGCAGACCCCCCCCCCCAAGACAACTGCTCAAGAGGTCCATTTATTGACTCAAAAATCCAAGGCCAGCCCATTTTCCACTGTAGCAGAGCTCCACGATGTCGCTATATCAACTAGAATATTTTTGTCAGATGTGGCATTTGCCAAGGCTCACAGCATTCTAAAAGTATGGACACTGGAAAAGTGGCAGAAGGCATATTTCACCACATTCGCTACAAATATTTCAGGAGTTCTACAGGAGCCTGCATGAATCCTATATTCACCCTGAAAACAGTGAAGTTTAGTGGCAGAAAAATAAGGCACGGGGGTTACATCCAGTATGGGGGTCTGCGAGAGATCTGCAGCATCTGGACGGAAGGCAACATCTCACGTCTACAAGATCAAGAAACCATAGGTACCTCTTATATTCCCAAAAATAAAAGAGGCAAAATTCTGCAGCAGGATTGTGCTCCATCACAAACGTCCATCTCCACATCAAGGTTCCTCAAGCCGAAGAAACTCTAGGATTGGCCAGCCCAGTCACCAGACATGAACATCATTGAGCCGTCTGGGGTATGATGAAAGAGGAAGCATTGAAGATGAATCCAAAGAATACTGATGAACTCTGGGAGGCACGCAAGACTGCTTTCTTAGCTATTCCTGATGACTTAATCAATAAAGTGTATGAATCCTTGCCAAACTGGATACATTCCATCCTTCCAACCCAGGGACATCATACAAAATATTAAATTTGGTAGCACTACTTCATTTGCAGGTATATTTTTGTAATTGCAGTGAGTTTGTTTAATTTCTGTGAGCCCCATTTTACAACACAGTACCCGTCGGTACCCACACCAGTTGTTTTCAAGTACATGCAGTTGCACAACAACGATATTGTGTAACAGCATACCACACATAAAAATCCCTGTTTTTCAAAAAAAAAAAAGGTACATGTGGATGGTGCCTTTTCACTGAAAGCATTGTCCAAGAATAAGGCCCACTGTAACCTGGCAACCAAAAATCGAATGGAATCATAGTAAAGCCTCGTGTTAAAAGTTGAACGCTGCACTTTTTCACCTTGAACTCAATTACTCCACTTTTGTCTTGCATCGATGAATTTGAACCTTTCTATTCTAATTCAGTTCTCTCCTCATTTTTATCTGGTACTCTACCCCCTCCGCCGACAGCTTCTGAGAAGTAGGCTGTGAGTCTTTCATATGCAGAGGGTTTGCAGGACCCTGTTACTGTACGGAGCTCCCAGAGGGGCCTATTATCAGTGACAGCAGACTCCAGTGTGAAGGATCTGCAGAGCGGGGCGCATATCCCAGTGCTGGCTTTCTTATTAATGCTGTTCATCTCTCTGCTGCACAGGAAGTAAAGGGCATGTGGTGTATGATGTCATAACCTGCAGCACAGACTCGGCTAGTGGAGGTAGTGCACTGACATGTTTAATCTCATTGTGGCATGGAGCAGATGCGTGTCAGTAAGGATCTACATGAGCACCTAACAGAGCTGACGCGGAGGGCTACAGAGGTTATCAAGCACACAAGCAAAATAAAATTTTATCTAAATATTTAACATGCTCTAAAACACTGTCTTATTTTTCAGTAAAATGAATGCTAAATAAGAAGCAATATATGTGAGACAATGGCAATTTGTTTTGTTTGGCCTGTATGTGACATGGTTATTGTGTTTACGTATTTTATAGACAACTTTGTCCTTTACATTAATTTTTATATTTCTTTATCATTTTTTAAAACTAAATGTGATTTTTTTTAAGGTTTATTTTTGCAGCCATAGCCTTTATTTGTTTTTTCCAATTTACAGAAAGAACAGTTTAGAGAGACAGTTTATGAACATAAACTTCTTAAAATGTCATTTAATGCACACCCCTGGAAATTCCATTTTTGATCACTCATCAAGAATAAAGCATTGAATGATGCCTTCTCCTTTCCAAAAATCCACTTTCTATTTCTCTTTCTATTTCTTCTTATCTCTTTCTTATGCCTCAAAGTTATAGTCGTATCCTGTACATACAGAGTGTTTATTCTTCTTAGTTAAACTTATTCTTCTTTTTTAGTTAAATTGCCTCTCTCTCTCTCTCTCTCTCTCTCTCTCTTTGTTCTCAAGCTTTGTGAGAACATTTTTACTGTAGTAGAAACCTATCTTCATATATTCTTTTGTAGTTCAATTTTGAGATACGTTTAAAAATGCTTCTCATATGTAAGTACAAAAATGACTTAAAAAAAAAAAAATATTGGGTTACAAGTTCCCTATCTTCAGATCATTATCATTGATCAAGATTTGTTCTGCTGAATTCTCCATAAATGTTTTCCTGTTATTGATTGGTCGGTGTGGGCACTCAATGGGTTTCAAATGGCCACGTAGAGGAGAAGAAAGCAGATCCACTGAGTTCAGTGAGCAGTTTCTTCATTAATATATCCTTGAGGAGGGATAAGCTGCAGACTCAAAGGATTTTGGGTAACATTATACAAAAACATGACTGACAGTAGGCATTACAGCTATATGGTCCAATTCTCCTTATGATGATGCTTTGGGGACCTTTTTTGGTCCATTTCATGCATATCTTTTCAAATACTGCCAATGAGAATTCACCAACAGATGTTGGGAAGATCTTTTGACATATAAGACTGCAGAGAAAGTTTCAGGGCTCTAAATATTTAGCTTTATTTAAAAACTCCACCTTGATTCTTGCATTGAAATTTCAAACTCTCAAAAGCCACAGTTAGTTTCACAGGAGCTAAAATCTTTTAACATGAACACAATGACTACACGAAGATGATCTGTTCCAGGTTCAGCTACACAAAAATGTTCAGAAAACTCATAAAAAAGAGTGGCTAGTAAGGAGTGAGCCAGTGTTTGGAAGAACATATCTGTATTTCATTCAAATTAAGTTTAAAAACTACGGAACCTTGGACACTATTTCTGGTAACCAAGAAGCAGAGCTCTACCCAGAGTAAAAAAGAAAATGTGTGTGGATGTCAGGGATCCAGTGTCCCCAAAAGAGACAATGTCAAAATCCTATCTGCAGAATTGGTCACCCAACCCACCACCCTCTGTTAAAAGGCTCTTTCTCAGTTAGATCTACGGTTCACTCACCCCGACTCTCCATGATAGCTCCTGACCTTCTTGGATCTCTGTGTCTATTTTGGGTTAAACCATCTATTTTTCTTTGAATTACTTTGCTACTGTTCTCCACTTCAGTAGCCATCTCCAAGTTTATCGTGGATTCTCCCGTTCCTGACACCCCCCCTTGAATAGAGTACCATTTGCTTTAAGGGACGTCATTATTCCGAACACCCTTGTAAATAAACTTTGCAAATAGTCCCCGATGCCATTTTCCCTTTTTCTTCATTTTAATTATTTATATGTAATTTCATGTAATTTACCTTGCTCGTATTGCACACTCTCTCAACTCACTGATCACTGTATCCTGTATAAAATAACTCAGCATGAACGTACTCAGCTTTTGATTAATACATGTTTTGGTATGACTGAAAGGCTGCCAGCTACGGAGAAATCATTGCTAAAACTGCACTGTGATTACAAATCTAACCAAAATCCACCATAAAATACAATCAAAGGTGCTTTATATTTTTATCGAAATGAACATTATCCTTTTAATATTGGAGACTTGAGAGATGGGATTGTATTGAACAGAAAAGAAAGAGGTTTACTGATACATTAGGATGTACATAAAAAAAAAAACATTCCATCGCCTCGAGCCCCGTGGGGTCCCTGCACGCTCTCCCTCTCCCTCTCTTTCTCTCTTCTGTCTCAGTCTGTTCTCGGTCCAAGAGAGACAGGAAGTTAAGACGGAACACCGCTTTATACAGAAAGAAGTCATCCCATGAGTCACAGTGACACGCAGCCACATCATATTTTTAGCAAAATTGGCTAACATTATTTTGTGTCATCGTTGATATTAATATTATTTGCAATTTAATAAATGTTTAAAAGAACATTTTGAGACCACGAAGCTAAGAATGGTGGGGTCTAGTTTGATTTGTTTGAGAGCGTTTGAGATCATTCATCCATTAGGGGGCAGTATTAATGTTTGCATTAAGTAATCTTTTTTACTTTAAGTGATAAGAGACCTAATTTTATAATATTTCTTGTTTAAAAGATAATTGTTTCCTGGTAAATTTTACATAAAACAAGAAGACAAGGTAAAGAACTTTCAGAAGTGACTAGAATCACAATCACTTCTCAGAAAGCAAATACACAACGATATCTCCCAGTAGCTCCACGATACAAAGATTTGTATGTTAATGTATTGTGTCATGATCTATTGTTACACTTGTATATTTGATGTTACATGGATTTTCAAATGCTGATGGTAACCGAGTGAGAAACTCCAGCCACTTCGGGAATCTGAGTGAAGGATTTAACAGGTAGAAAAATCAGGTTTAATAATAAAGTATTAAGTGAATCCCTAAAAGTTCAGATAATAACAAAATGAGAGCATAAATGATTGAAATGCACACAAATACATGTACTTTCTGAACATGTACGCCTACATATAGAAATATTTAGCTTAACTTAAGATATTACATCGAGTAAACAAACGTTTATTTATGTATATCTATTTGCAGTTGGTGTGTCACACATATTTAGCAACTACATTCCATTCAGCCGCATGATAATTGCTCTTTAGATTAGGTAAAGCTAATTCTGCAACATCAAATTAAGTTAATTGCTTTAATTGTGCTTGATCTCGTCACGCTCCATCCCTCCTCGTAGTTTAGTAGTTGACTTTCAGCCCTCAAAGTTTTTTTTTCTCTCCCTCATCTTTAAAAAGTAGCTATTATCATACTCTCATCTGAACAAAACCTCTGGGCTCTCAGCAATAATACCATAATTATTTCAACTTAGTTATTTCTTGACAGAAGAGTCAAAGCTCAGAACGCAGATGTTGGTTGGTTGGTGAGGCAACAATGTGGCAAGAACGGTTCCGAGTCAATTAGCAGAAAGAGAGATAATATGGAGAGTAATCATGCTAATTACGTAGATGGTTGTATTGACAGAGGGATTCGGAACAGAAACAATGCATTCTTTGAAACAAGGCTGGAGTTCCGAGGGACCTTTCCTTTCTGCACGGCACTTGTTCACCCAGGTACCTTTTAAACATCTGGCTGATTTGGCAAAGCATCTCTCTCACTGTGTTTTCCTGCAGATGTTTGAGGTTAATGAACTTTAGAATGTAGTTTTTATTAAAGGGGGCAACTTTTCTGACATTCCTAGCATCTTTTAGTGTCGTTCCCTCAACAAAAACGTGAATCTTTCCAGAATCTTTCGCGCATGTTTGTGTAATCCTGTTTTCCTTTTTTGTGAGCTGAATGTTCCTTGCAACGCCCTCCACCCACTGACCAATCAAATTAATCGCTAGTACAGCTCATCTCTATGCAGATCGGGTTAGAACAGCAGACCCGCGCCGAAGAACAATGCAGTGTGTTTTCTGACATTTATATTGTAATAGGTGCTAGGGTTGGGCGATGTCAAGCAATTTGTGCGCTGATGATGTCATCGTCCCAATCACCGACTTAGATTTGAGCATACAGCCTAATAAATGGGGAGGCAGCAATGTTAGCGGTTATGCTAATCAACCCAGCAATGAACAAAACACCTTTAGCATGTTAGCATACACTGGCACTGAACTGCATGAAGCATGTTTAGTGTGGATTCATTAGCTTTAGACTTACACCGGTCTTAATTTATGTCAAAATAATGCATTTTGCAGGGAAAAAATATCAGGTTGATTCAAAGACTTTTTTTTTACGATAAAATTGCATTTAAAAATGCGGTGCAGTGCCAGTGTAGAGGACTCAAATGTTTATTATTACTCCTTTAAAAATTGCATTAAAAAGCTCCTTTAGGACTTTTGGATTGATTTAACTTGAGAATTATGGACAAGGTTTTAATATGTTTTGGACTTTAAAGCAAGAAAAATACTGCCATGTGCCAAAAGGAAATTGTTTGTAAGTGACACTTAAATATTATATTAGTTCACTACAGACAAAGACAAATATTTTAAGCCTATATTTGTTCCAATTTTAATCATTCCTATCAAACATGTGACGTCTATACAATTTATCATTGGTTTATGAAGCAGTTATCTTTTGTACGTCTTTGGCTTGGTGGATGTTTGCTGAGGTTGGCTTTTAAAAGCCAACATATTGTTAGTCATCTTTTGCTTCTGACCAAAAATCTCAAATATATCTATTCATAACCCATTAAAACTTCCCAGCAGATGTCAACGTGGAGGGGATGTCAAAATCCGGTCGAAGTCCGGTCTGCTTGAGGAATCAAAGGTGGTCCAAACTCAATGTCACACCAAACTGTTAGACTGTCCAAACTTAAAAAAAAAATGCAAATATTCAGGTCTGCAGGTGTCTTGTGTTCCATATATCCTTGATATTTTATGTTTTATGTTGCCATTTAAAACAGTTTAGGTATCCGTTGAAATAAAGTCCCCATGTTTATGTATATATTTATCTTAAAACCACAGGAATCAGCTGCTTTCGCATTTTCAAACACAACAACCCAGTCACGCAGTCTTTTAAAGTGATTTTAAAATGGTTAAGTTCTAAACTCCATTTAAAGTGCAGTCATCTACTTGCCCAACATAAGAAATTCTACAGAATGTTAATCCATATTTGGAATGACATGAAAACTCTTACGTAAATCTGACATGTTTTTAAAACACAACGTCAAAAAACATTTAATGAAAGCCAAAGTGCTGATAAAACCACTCAAACTTTTGCTGTGAGAATGGTTTGCTGAATTTAAAAAGTGGATGGCTTAACCAAACGCCCCCTGACTCGCTGGAGAATTCTTTCTTCTTTTCATCCGTTTCGTTGGATTGTACATTAAGAGAAAGTAACAATGACAGCTTTAAAAACACCAGCCTTGACGACTGCTTCCTTCACTCGGTTACCAAGGCAACTGTCGTGACACGTACAGAATGCTTGCCGTTTGATGTAAAAGTTAACTTGTTGCGAATCAAGAAACTTGGGCGCAGATGAAAACTATACTTATATATAGATTTGCACATTTATGGCTTCAGGAAAGACTGAGGCAAACTGTCAATTTAGTGAATATTCATAAAAGGCAGTTTATTTTTATTTTTGAAATAAGTTTATACAAGATATACAATATGTACAGTGTTTTTTTTATATATAATAGACTTATTTAGTTTGTGTAGTTTTTACGAAAATGTCTCTACTAATTTATATTTATATTAAAAAAATATATATTCCTTTGCATATTTTTTATTAGCCAACAGGTGGTTCGTTAATAGCTGGAAAAAAGGTGATAAATATTAACCTTACAATTATTTTAAGGATAAAAAATATAATTTACTCTTTAAAAAAATAAAAATAATGATGTTGGAATTAAAATATAAAATATATATATAAATTTCCTCACAAATGTTGGATGGATAGATGTAGCCAATCAGCAGCCAGTGCTGTGTGTGTTCAATCAGCAATAACGGCTGGTGACATTATTAAGTGAAATTCATAACTTACATAAAGCTTTAAATGTTCCTTTAAGTCCCTGAACCTCATTCATGGATGATTCCGCTTGTTCCTTTTCAGGGTCTGGTGATTATAAGTACAAGTACACTTTGGGAAAAGGTGGGGGTTCAGGTTATCAGTCCATCACAGGGAAACAGTTTCACTCAATCATGAAGAGGATTTTGGGTTTTCATGGTGCAGGTTTTTAGTCTTGGGGGGGAAAATGAGAACATTTCTTGAACTTCTCTTGACCTGTTATAATTCTCTGTTATGGTGTCAGTTATGTTTGAGGGTCCAAAAGACATTATTGAACTGGTTCTGAATTCTCGTGGCATTAACTAACACTGTATTCTTCCACCTTATGGGCATCTGAAAGGTGTGGATCATGCTTTCATGACCTCTATAATGGATTGTAGTGCATTATCTAGCTTCCTTCTTCAGAACGCAGCCGCTAGAGTCCTCACCAGAACAAGAAAGTAGGATCATATCACACCAAACCTATCTTCGCTGCACTGGTAAAGGGATTTGGACTGTATGAATTGTAATTGATAGTTTGGGTTTTTCCTCAAGGTGCTCTGGTTTTCACACACTTCTAAAACATGCACCCTACGTTAATGAAAAAGTTTTTAACTGAATTAACAAAACCACTATTGTTATTAAAACCCTTAAATGTCAATTAAATACCATTCTGTTAAAAACTGAAGAGTCTGCATAAAAGTGCTATGAAAAATCATATTCTCATTATTTTGGCTTCCGCTAAATAAACCCAAGGTTTTCCCACAGTCTTTCACCCAATACTCACCTGTTGGTCAGAATTCTGCAAAAACACAAGTTGTTCCCAAGTTTCCGCTGACTTGCAGAAACATTTGCAGCTCCCCATTACTGGCAAATATATTCTTTCTTTGGTAATCCGAAACGGCTCCGGACATTTTTTAAGCGTGCACACTCTGCATAGAGATGAGCTGTACTAGCGATTCATCTGATTGGTCTGTGGGCGGTGCTATAACTCTGGGTGGCGCTATGATCATCGATCCATTTTCAGCTCACAAAAAGATAACATAGGATTACACGACTCCAAATACAACTTGAGCTATGTTTTTGACTAAAACAAGACAAAACTAGACTAAAAGATTACCTTTTAAGTCTATTTCAGCTGAAAGCACGAATCTAGGTGTATGTCAACGACTACTCTGAATAAAGTTCAAACACAGCTTTGTGTTCCACCATCAAAGTGCAGCTCCCTGTTTTTCTTGATGCATTTGGTCAAGTTTGAAAATACAGTTCAGACCAAGAAAATGCATTTGGATGATAATATTGCACTGAGGGCTGAGAAGCGAGGACGTGGCATGGCAGCAGAAAAAAGCTGAGGGAGGACAATGACCGAGCGAAGAAGGACCATATGGATGAGGAAAGTAAAGTTCAAACGTTTCAGGTGCCATTTCCCCATTACGATTATCACCCTTACACACGCTGATGATGGAGCGAGATAGAGGAAGCGCTGTGTTTACTGCCAATATTGCTTTTAAAATACAGCTGCCCTTCAAGGCCTTTGAAGATGGCCATGACATTTGGAGGGAAAATTCTTAAAGGAATTCTCTTTATTATAATGGCTATTGAAAGCGACAACAGCACCGTATTCAGCGGCTCACAGGGAGCTGCGGCATCCAGCCATGCAATTTACTCTGTGGATGTCACAGACTTTAGCATTTCTACAAAACACCCTGGAAAATATCAGCAGGCTTCTGCTGCTCTGACATTACGCTTCACTAATAAGCAAAGCTCTTATTGAGGTTTTGCCATTTGTTGCACGACTGTGAGTTTCTTTAAATCAAAGACAGGGCACTATTTCCAAAAGATTTCAGCTGACTTAACAGGGAACATGAATCAGTTTTTGTGCTCAGAAGAATTCTGTGTCAACCTTGGTTTTAAAAGTGGGATCACCTTTTTTTTTTTTACACTTTTACAGATGCACAAGTTTTGTAAAGCTATGAAAACAATCGAAAGTGAAAAAATTCTGATTCCAGGACAAATTACTGTTAAGAAAACCTTACTTAAAAAGGGGGCTTTAAGGTCAAGCTAAATAACACTTAATGCATTTTTATGGATGAAATAATTGGATCAAATAAAACAACCTTCCACTGTGATGAACTGGTGACCTGTCCAAGATGTACCCCACCACTCGCCCAATGTGCACTGGAGATATGCACCGGTAGATTGGGGGTGAGGCGCGGGTAAACCGTGGACAGATCTCCAGTCCATCGCAGGGCAACATTCACTCACACTTTAACACCTAAAGGAGAATTTAGATTATTCAATTAACCTAACCGCATGTTTTTGGGATTGTGGGGGAAACCGGAGGTAACCCACCAAAGCATGGGGAGATCATGCAAACTCCTTCAAGAAAGGTCACCGGCAAGCCTAGAACGGACAATCTTCTAACTTGAAGGTTGTCGGTGGGAAGGTTATCGGTGTAGGTGGGAAGGCTACCCACTGCTCCACCATGACCTGTTCAAGTAGAGAATAAACAGGATAAATAGTATAATCGTATAATAATATAATGTTCTTTGGTT
Organism: Danionella cerebrum; assembly: GCA_007224835.1. Lineage (NCBI taxonomy): Eukaryota > Metazoa > Chordata > Actinopteri > Cypriniformes > Danionidae > Danionella > Danionella cerebrum. The sequence continues at coordinate 19,959 of SRMA01027303.1, read as the reverse complement.
CGTTGTGTAATGAGTTTCGGGAGGAGGGGTTAGGATGTGTCACCCTTCAATTATTTAATCAACCTACATCAGTATAAGCAGATTCAACGCAGATTCAAGATGTGCATTGCAAAAAACACTGTTAGAACAAGAAAAAAAATTCTAATCTAGTTAAACATTTCCTAGATCGATGCATTCAAATGTTGATGGATCTTAAAAATAGACAAATAAAACTTTTTTGTGCTTTTTAAAAAATCTTAAAACTAGAAAAACCTACAAATTTTGAAAATTTCTCTATTCAAACAAAGAGAATGACCAAATTTAATTTAAAAAAATTATTTCAAACAAGAACATTTGTGCACATAGGAAATAGAAATAACTTCTTAGTTTTAAGATTCTTTTCACAATCATTTTATTCTTGTTTCAATAAATCTTAACTAAAGTCAAATCTAACCCTAGATTGTTTTTGCTTGATCCAAAAAAGATTGGAACTATATTTAAGCATTTTTCTTGTGTTTTTTAGCAGAACTTAACATGGATTTCTTAAAATAAGACATGCATAATATTCTTGAAGTATAAACATGTTCTTCTTTTAAGTTTAGTGGCAAGAGCAAAAGCTTATTTTACAAAGTTTCTTAATTCAAGGAAATAAACGTTTTATTTTTTTCTTCTCAAGAAAATATAAGACATATTGTTTCAAGATAAACTAAATCTAAATACCCTAAACTTGAAAATCCTTCTTAAAAGAAGAAAATCAAGATTTAAGCTTTTTCAACTTAAGCCTAGATTTTTGTTTTTACAATTTAATAAACTAGTAATTTTTTTTAAAGATAAAACTATATCCTTAGCTTTAGTTTATTTAACAGTATCATAGAGAGCACTATATATATTTCAACTTTAATTCAGTTTTGAAGTTAACATAGTTCTAATTTAACATTGTAAATGTTTTAGGAATAAAATTGTTACTTTATTTGTTTATTTTTATGTCACGATGCAAATCGTAACGCGAACCCTGCATAGAGAAACATATTGAATCGTAAGGTCAGTGTATGGTTACACGGTGATTTAAACCTAATAAAGCTGTATTTTCTATTAAACCTCCTTAAACCTTGCTTCAGAATCTTCATAGTAATGGATTATCACAATTCCCAGAGCAGCCAAGTTTCCCAGAGCAGCCAAGCTTTTATGTTATGTTTGGAGTTGCTACTCTATTTGTTTAAACTAGTTCTGTTTGATCATCTATGGGTTAATAGTAATTCCTTATTTTATTCACTTATTGTTAATAAATCTATTTTACTTTCACCTCAAAACTATGTGGTCTTTCGCTTATTAGTACTTGCACTAGATAGAACTTCTTGGTTGTGTATTTCTGGAAATGTGCCAAATGCACAGTGAGCAAATTAAAGAAAATGAAAATATTTGGTGTGGCTGGAAGTGGGGGAGGGGTTTAGTATAAAGACTCCTTTATAATTTCATATAGATTACAAACAAGTGAGAGCAACACAACTAGATACAACGTTTAACCTTTCAAATCTTGTTTGGTCAAGCTCCAAAAAATGCATTAAAGAAGCGCCCAAACACAACTCTTCTGTATCTCTCTACAGTGAATTTACTTGATTTGTTTTCTGTGTGTGGACCAGTTCCACATGGTCAGAATGTGTCGATCAAACACAATTTACATGAAAATATTATTTAAAACTTTGTAAGTTGGACACATTCTGATCTGGAACCGATATACACAACACAATCAACATTTGTCTGATCTGGTCCCCTTCTCCGATCTCCCTTAAACACATCAGCTCGATTAATTAGCTCCATCCATCCATCCATCCATCTATCAATGTGCCCATCAGTCCACCCAACCACCTTCTCTTTTTCTTCATGAGACACTTCCAGTAATTGCAGTGTGAGCTCAAGGGATTGCCAGGACTTTCCAAAGCAATCAGTGTGATTGGACGAGAGCATATGTGATTTGATGTGATTGGATGAGGCTCCTGCAGGGGTATCCTCAAGTGGAGGCTTGTGGGCTGCTTTTCGAGGCCTCTGGAGTCGTAAATGGAGGAGAATGCATGGCTTTCAACGTTCCTATGCTTTCTGTCTTCTACTCTGGATGTCAACGGGAAAAGAAGAGTTTTGGAATTTGTTTCCCCTTACAGAATTATTCAATCTGACGATGCTGCCATTCCGACAGTTAGAAGAATGGTCCATGAAAGTACATTTTAAAATTTCAAACAAACCACATACATTTTTTCAAAGTCTTCAGAATAAATATTGGACTTCTGTAGACTAGCACTGGGCTTTTTACAATTTTATGAAAAAACAGCTCTTGTTTTCAGACTCCTAAAAACACCTGTGCTTCTTCCACGCCTCCTTTAGTGCAAATCTCTGCAAACGTACCTTGGGAAAGCCTAAAAAAAACAGCTATTTGGAATTCAGAGATGCTGTGCTAATTTGGTTCGGCACGAAAGATAATCAAACACCAACAAAAGAGTAAAAAAGTGTATGCAGAAGAAGAGTTTGGAGAAAATCCTGTTTAAAACAAGTATTTTTCAGACCCATGCTGTTCCTCCCTCACACAGGTCTCAAAAAACATGTTTTTTATTATTTATTTTTTAACATCAAAATTTGAACAAAGCTTTGATCCAAATCTTCCAAAAAGGGTTTATTGACTTGCAAGAAAGGTTCAGTATTACTATTACAGTATTACTAAATTTTAAAGACTTTGATGAAACCATGGGCAACAACGGGATCTCATACATCGAGCAAACCTAGTGGTGCCATCAAAAAGGAGAATGACCAATGAAAGCTGGCTCTTCTGATGACACGAGTAGTTTGCAAAAGAGCCAGTCGGCGACGTTCATCCCACGTTTTCAAAGCAACATCACACAGGAAATTTTTTCTACCTGTTCTTTGATTTCTTCTCTGTCATCGTCTTCTTTTTTTCTGTTTTTCTGTATGGCGCGGAGTGACAGTTTTAAATTAAACGCCATCTTCAGGCAGGGCCATCTGAAGATTTTTGCGAATTTCAATTCGTGCAGGTCATTGTGTAGAGGACTTAAAGGTCTATATCTGGCCCAAAGCTGATCTATTAAGGTCATTTAGTAAATAATGAGGCTCACTCAAATCCAGTCTGTGAAATTTAAAATAAGCTTTTCAGGTAAGTTCCTGGGAAATGCAAGAAAGATTATCATTTCACTTTTTTCCGGTTGTGCTTGGGTTTCTGGGCCAGAAGCATCAAGCCCATAGAAGCTAGATCCTCAATATTTTCCAGGCAGCCAAGAAGGCCCCGGCTCTATAGATGGCCTGGATCTTTCGGGGAGCAGGTATACAGCTGGGTCAGGTATCCAACTCAACGCCTTACATTTTTATTATTATGCATTTTGTACAAAAATATTTTTTGAAAACAAAAGAGAAAAAATGTTTTTAAATCTTATTGTCTGAGACAGAACAGGAAGTTACATCATAGCAGGAAATTACACGTTGCCACAATAAGGCAGCACAACTAGAATTTGACTCTTTCCTGAGCAGACCCCCCCCCACACACAGTTTTCGCTCCACCTGTCTATCTCTTTCCTCAATGCAGCATGTTTATTTAGCTGTTCGCATCTACAGTGTTTAAAGCTAAATACAGCCACATTTTCTGTTAAATTCTTAAGCTTTGCTTCCAGAGTCTTCTGTGATGGGTTATGATAATGATATGATGATTATGAATTCAATAATAGTTCACATAATGCTGAAAATTAGACAAAGGCTGTTTTAGCCAAACACTATAATTGTACCATTTGGCTCCGTATAACACGTTATTCACTCAGTCTACTGCTTGGCAGCATCAAATTCAACAATTTGTGGCTCATTATCTGTTCTTGTGGTAACGCAGATATAATAGTTACATTTTTTTTGTGAGTCTGTGTGAGGAGGTTTAACCTGATTGGTTAGTGGGTGGGGCTTAGAGGTTTGGGGTGAATCATAAATGAGGATTGAATCATAAATGGAATATAAGATTGCATAATCGTGCATCAATCAATGTAAACAAACTTTTTTAGATTTCATGCGGGCCATTTTTGACTTTCTTTGGAATTATAGGACAGTATGGACATAGGAAGAGGTGTGGGTAGAGAGAAGGGAAATTGGGAAATGACATCATGTTCGGTATTCGAACCTACGTCCCCCTGTTCGGTGCACCGTTCGTTATACCACAGACACACCAGACACATATGTATTTGTTGAGGAAAAAACATGCTAGAAAAAAAAGTATACTTTGCATAATAAGGCTCCATAAAGATCAGTGGTTCTGATTACCAGCGAACGTTAACACTCTTTCCTGTCTAAGCAGTTAGACTCCTCCTGCATTTGATTGCTCCATTCAAACGGAAGATGCACCACCCGGAGTCATGGACACACGTGTGGTAAACTCAAATTTGAGGTGGTTGACCAGACAGAGGCAATCAAACACAGCACTGAAAGTAGATTTTCCAGCAATCACTTTAAATACACACAGAGCTGCGTTTATCTCCTGGCGCCGACATTTTGATTTGACTTCCACAATGTATTGTTGTTTAGGCAGGGCAACATTACCATACAATCCAACAAAATGAAGACCAAAACACTACATAAAAAATGTCCCCAGTTCTGAGGATAATAGTGTTCTGTGAGAGTGTGTAAATAAAGAGGAAGAACAGGAATGAGAGAGAGAGAGAGCGCATCCAGCATAGGCTCTGTCATTACGTCTTAATGTATTGAAAACTGCAAGTGTCCATGCAGACCTCTGAAACCCATGCATCCCCATGGCAACCATACTGACAGAAAAATGACAGTGTCTTGAAAAATGACAGAAGCTTGTATATATCATCTTTGCTAATTTGCCCTGCACAATAAACACAGTGTTATCCATGCATTATATTCTATTTCAAGTCTGAAAGACAAATCTATGCCACACAAAGATGAAACTAAATCACAGAGATGGAAGATTGTTTAAAGAGAATCTAAAAAGGGTTTCTGGTGTCGTTTCAAAACTGCAGAGGTCAGGAGAACTAATAATAATGTCTGATTCTGAAAACAAGCATCTGATCTTTTAGTGATGTTTCTGTATCAGGAGGATTATCAGGGATTGACATCAGTGTTTCCAATCAAACCATTAACCCCTAGTAGTCTCTGCACACACCGGTGGGTTTGCCAATCACAGCGGCTATTTGGGTTATGTGGGAGTGTCGCAACCCATCAACTGTTTACATTTGATTTCAAATGTAATCTGTAGATTTCAAAAAGGTTATAAGCTTTGAAATGGTTTTAAAAGAAAATTACAAGAGTTATGACATATAACTATAAACGTTTTGTTTTACAGACACCAAATCGGTGCCTGTGATGAAAATAAGGGTGTGAGACCTGTGATATGGCTTATGTTTTTCAAAGTTCTGACACAAAAAATGCCAGAATTTTTTTATTATTATTTTTTAATACAATTTTACCTTGTCTTTGCTTTTCGGGGATATATGAATTTTTGTTATCAAACATAAAAACTGTTCGCTCTCAATTTGTGAGATTTTAAACTCTGGAATTGTATTTATTGTTCATCATAATGAAAAAAATATTTGTAAAAAAAAAGAAGCTGTGCACGTAGACTTCGATGTAAACTTGAAATTATAGTAGTCTCTGGCCTCGAGGGTCTTGGCTATAATGCTACTGAACATGATTTCCATACAAGTCAAATATATCTAATGATTGCAAATCTTGGAAAAGCAGGGTTCTCAAGTTTTGATCACAACTTAGAGTTACAAATATTACTTTAATTAAATGTCTCATTCTGAATAGAGAGAGAGCAAACAGCAGGATTTAAACACAAATTCTCCAAGAAAGACCAGCATTTTTCATCCTCAAGAGATCAAAGATCAAGCCAAAGATTTTTGAGGTCTGAGGTTAGAAAGAGGTAATCACAGTCGGTTAGGAAAGGGGTGTCACTGCCTCGCTCTCCTCCTCATTTCATTTCAACCACAATTCTCAGTGATCTTCTGGTTCCACGCTGCTGCCTGACCTGAGTGCACTGGAGTCCCAGATCAGGTCACAGCACGACTGACTTTCGACACGCATGAGAAATCTCTGGGATTAGAGATCTCACTAAGAATTAAGTACATTCATTGATATCAACCTGACAAGAGGAAATGAAATTGAAGCCGTTCGGTCTGAAACCCATCACACCTGTCCATCTGTGATACATACAGCTTATGAAATAAAAGAAAAAAAATAAGAATTCAGATTAGGAAATCCAAAAGCAGCCGGTGGTCTGTCATCAGCATGCGGTTAAAAGAAGCCCCACACAATTATCTATTGATTACATTTGTAAATCCAACAGTGCAATTTAATGGGTTTTTGCTGGTAATAGGAAAGTTCTTTGGTGAGAAGAAAACAGATATTTTGTTGAGAGGATTAGCTTAATCTATTACCCTCAGAAATCACAAAGCAATTACACAATCGTCTCATTACGAAAGGAAAACAGGCGATTATAAAGCACAGCTTCCAGTGTTTGCCAGTAATCCCAGCAGAACTATGACCTCAATGAACTCTGAGAACTGATCACAGCAACATGTCAAGCCGTTAATTCCAAACAATGGAACAATCATTTTATCACAAAAGGAACCTCAGTATTTATGAAAAACCTTTAATATATAGTGGGGCAAAAAGTATTTCGTCAGCCACGAATTGTCTTGAGTTATTCCACTTTAAAAATGTTCGAATTGAGGTATACCTCAACTATGAAAGTAAAATGAAGGATTTAATTGAAGAATTTATAAAGAAACTAAATCGCTAAAGTTTGCACGGCATCAACCAACCCCCATTTCTAAATAATGTCTTGAGCAGAGATATGCCATATTTGTTGCTATGCTAGAAAATCGGTTTGCAATGGAGGGGAGAGTGGCATAATATATTCAATTTGAGTAAAATAAATCAACCCCAATGTCTTTATTATTTTCTTAAGCTGAGATAGAGATATCCAAAATTGGTTGCAATGGTAAATAGCCTGGTTGCTATGGAGGGGTCAGTGACATAATATAATGTTGCCTTTGTCACCATTTGATATTTAAACCAATCCCCATGTCTCTATCGCATACCAAAGATGAGGTTCAGAAGTTCAGAAAATTTTGTTGCTAGGGTAAACGGTTAAAAACGGTCAATGATGCCATAAAAATAAAAAAAAAGTTGTTTTTGTTCTGTGATGTTTCATCTTAATATTTTCTTTTCCCTTTTTTTGGAATGGTCATTTTAAGGTGATGATAAATATTTAAGCCTTTTTAGAGCCTGGGGTTCAAATACGTTTGTACGGTGATTGATCTGCCCTTCCACAGCCTCCACAAGTGTAGTGAGTTTGAAGTTTCTATGACATTCTCAGTTTGAGTTTTACAACATTTTACTTCATGTTTAGTCAATGTAAATTTCCTAGAATTCTGAGCGAATTTCCATTTACTTCCAATTATTTAGTGGTACTCGTCTCAAAAGCTATAATGATCAGAGTCAGACCAGTTTGGATGTCTGTTTGATGGCTGTAGCTCAATGGTCTAGGAGGAAATACATGTAAAATTCTTTGTTTGAGGCAAAAGACAAATAACAATATGTTGGCTTATATTATAAGTATTTGATTAATATCTTTGTTAAGACAGAATACATGTGTTTAAACGAGTGGGAGGGAAGTAGAACAGTGAGGTTACAGGGGGCTGAGGTCAAGAAGGTGCAAGAGTTTAGGTATTTGGGGTCAACAGTCCAGTGCGATGGGGAGTGTGGAAAAGAGGTGAAGAGACGAGTGCAGGCAGGTTGGAGTGGATGGAGAAAAGTGTCAGGGGTGTTGTGTGACAGAAGAGTGTCAGCAAGAATCAAAGGAATGGTGAACAGAACAGTAGTGAGACCAGCTATGATGTATGGGTTGGAGACTGTGGCAGTGAGGAAGAGACAAGAGGCAGAGATGGAAGTAGCAGAGATGAGGATGTTGAGGTTCAGTTTAGGAGTGACGAGGATAAACAAGATTAGGAACGAGCACATCAGAGGGACAGCTCAGGTTGGTTGTTTTGGAGACAAAGTCAGAGAGGCCAGATTGAGATGGTTTGGACATGTGCAGAGGAGGGATAGTGGTTATATTGGTAGAAGAATGTTGGAGATGGAGATGCCAGGTAAGAGGTCAAGAGGACGGCCAAAGACGAGATATATGGATGTGCTGAAAGAGGACATGAAGTTAGTTGGTGCAAGAGTAGAGGATACTGAGGACAGAGTTAGGTGGAAAAGGATGATTCGCTGTGGCGACCCCTAAACTGGGAACAGCCGAAAGGAGAAGAAGATCAATATCTTTTGTCAATAACTAAATTTAATCTCAATGCCTTGTTATATACTCTTTAATGGCAATCTATCGCTAAGCAACACGTACTATCTACCCCAAAGTTGTCAACCCCAATCCCCTGCGGCCTATCACAAGCACACTATATATCGCTATTTTATGTTCATTCCGCTGGCAAAAGCTGCCATCCATTAATTGCATGGAGGCTAAAACAAAGCTAGCATCAAAGGCTCAATACAGCAAACGCACAATAGCACAGGAACAGTGTGAATAACACAATTATGCTCAACCTTGAACCTGCAAGCTGGGTTATTTATGACGTGGTCGGATATAATTACACATTGATCGAGTCTCTCGACAGCCAGTGGAGTGAGTTAGATTGACCCTGCATTGGCATAACACCATCCAAATGAATGATCAGTGATACACTCAGACGTTTGCTAAGCACAGAGAAATGGTTGAGGAAAGAACGATTAGGGATTCCTTGTGATCCTTCTTTTAAAACTATGGATTTGTCAGGAGCAATGCCTCTGACAAATAATGTAATAGGCTGATATCAAGTCTGAATGAGAGTGTGACAGCTGACAAATTATATTTTGTGCTTTTTTTCTCTCTCTCTTTGTTATCTGTGAAGGATATAGTCATTCTTAACACAAACACTACTTTCACCAATCCCGTGCAGTTTATTAGTTTGTTTCTTGTTGCTTTGCTAAGTAGATAATTGTTTCCCCTTGTTATCTTAAGCTCTGTTCTTCTGTTCCAGAGCTCTGGAGTTCTAGTACTGCTCTAATAATTAAACTTGGACTTGACTTGGACTCATTTGTTTTCAGACCCGAACAAGAGTTTGACTCCTTAGTGTTGGGATTTTACTTCGGCTCGTTTGTGTTTGGACTTGACCTGGACTCGTTTGTATTGACACTCTGATTTGACTTGTAGTGCTTAGTGTTCAGACTCAGACTTGACTTGGATTTGTTTGTGTTTTGACTCAGACTTGACTTGGATTCGTTAGTGTCCAGACTCAGACTTGACTTGGATTTGTTTGTTTTTGGACTCAGACTTGACTTGGATTCGTTAGTGTCCAGACTCAGACTTGACTTGGTGTCATTAATGTTCAGACTCAGACTTGACTTGGATTTGTTTGTGTTTTGACTCAGACTTGACTTGGATTCGTTAGTGTCCAGACTCAGACTTGACTTGGATTTGTTTGTTTTTGGACTCAGACTTGACTTGGATTCGTTAGTGTCCAGACTCAGACTTGACTTGGTGTCATTAATGTTCAGACTCAGACTTGACTTGGATTTGTTTGTGTTTTGACTCAGACTTGACTTGGATTCGTTAGTGTCCAGACTCAGACTTGACTTGGATTTGTTTGTTTTTGGACTCAGACTTGACTTGGATTCGTTAGTGTCCAGACTCAGACTTGACTTGGTGTCATTAATGTTCAGACTCAGACTTGACTTGGATTTGTTTGTGTTTTGACTCAGACTTGACTTGGATTCGTTAGTGTCCAGACTCAGACTTGACTTGGATTTGTTTGTTTTTGGACTCAGACTTGACTTGGATTCGTTAGTGTCCAGACTCAGACTTGACTTGGTGTCATTAATGTTCAGACTCAGACTTGACTTGGATTTGTTTGTGTTTTGACTCAGACTTGACTTGGATTCGTTAGTGTCCAGACTCAGACTTGACTTGATTTGTTTGTGTATTGACTCAGACTTGACTTGGATTTGTTTGTGTTTTGACTCAGACTTGACTTGGATTCGTTAGTGTTTGGACTCAGACTTGACTTGGATTTTTTTGTGTTTGGACTCAGACTTGACTTGGACTCATTAGTGTTCGGACGACTTGTACTCATTAGTGTTCAAACTTGACTTGGATTAATTTATGTTCAGGCTCAGACATGACTTGTAGTCATTAGTGTCCAGGCTTAGACTTGACTTGGCAGGGTTCTGTTAGTGTTTTGACTCAGACTTGATTTGTACTCGTTAGTGTTCGGACTCGGACTTGACCTGGACTCGTTTGTGTTCAAAATCGGACTTGACTTGGACTCATTTGTGTTTGAACTCTGACTTGTCTCAGATTTTACTTGGCTTTGTTGGTGTTTTGACTTTATTTGTACTCGTTAGTGTTTGGACTCGGACTTGACTTGAACTCATTTGAACTTAAAGTTTAACTCCAACCTTCCGCAAAACTCCAGCCCCTAATTTGTTCTATATTTCACTGTCTCAACTCTTTGTAAAGCACTTTGAATTACCAAGGTGTATGAAATGTGATGATTTATCAAAATTTTAAGGTGCACTTTATCATCATGAGGCTTATCTGACATAATTCTACATAATGTAGACCATGTTTATTAATGTATATGTACGTTTAATTTAAAATACAAATGACTTATAATGTTTGATAAATAGTTTCTTTTGGATGGTTGCATCCATTCCAAAACTACTGAAATGCATATATTGGTAAATATTTCAAATATTGGCATCCGGAATGAAAAACCCATATCTGTCGAAGTCTACTAAGAATTATGCCCTGAAAGTTATACTTATTGGAAAGCAAATATTTAATTTGCAAATACGGATGAATTCCTAATGGTTAATTCATCAGGAATTGCTCGTAAAAGTCATTAAGTACTCTACAGGAATTCAAAACATTAGCAGAAGTACAGCTGGCAGTCGTTTGATTCAGCCTTTCCTGAGACAAAACAACTGACAGAAATGAGAAATTCTGGGCGTCAGATTCCAGCTGAAGGAATCTTGGAATATCCTTTAGATGCACACTTCACTCATGCATTGCTTATGGTTGAATGACCCTTCCCTCACTCCTCCACTTTTCCTCATACAAACCTGCAGAGGGTAAAGCACTGATGGGAGAAAAGGGGAAAATGGCACTGATTGCAAAGCTATGACAGGAGAAGCCATCGATTTCAGAGCGGAATTAATGAAAGTCTGGTCAGTGTTGACAGAGCTGTGGCAGCTTTCTGAGGAATTATATTGAGCACTCTGCACTCGCGGCTATTAGCGTAGTGATAAACTGTTATATGATGAAAGAATAAAAGATTTGAGCTGATAAACGGTATTGATTATTGGAAATTTTAGTTTAACAAGATTCAGACCAATGCTGAGTTTTGTCTTTAAAAAGTTCTGTCTGCAAAGTCTGATCATTTATTGCAGTGTCTCTTTTGTAGAAACCTTCATTTCTGGATCACAAATAGAACAGTTTCAGTCAGCCACAGCAACATGTGTTATTTTGACCTAATCCGTAAAAAAATGTTAATCCCTAGCAGAGCTATATAGCAATAATAGCAAACGTGCAAAGTTCAAAGCACTACTACAAAAGACAAATGTAAACTAGATTTTAAAGTTTGCACGCAAACTTCGATGTTGGCTTGCGTTGGTGCCGTTAATACCTATTTTTTAAAATGTTGTCAATTCCGCAACAATAACATAATCCAACCCTCATGTCTCTATGATTCTCATAAGCTGAGATAGGTACATGCAAAATTGGTTGCTATAGTAACAAGTCTGGTTGCTATGGAGGGGTCAGTGACCTAACATATTGTTCCCCATGTCAACACGAGTAAAATACACCAACCCCCATGTCTCTATGACTTTCGTAAGCTGAGATAGAGATACGCCAATATTGGTTGCTATGGTAACAGTGTGGTTGCTATGGAGGGGTCGCTGACCTAATATATTGTTCCCCATATGAATACGAGTAAATTACAGCAACCCCCATGTCTCTATGGTTTTCCTGAGCTGAGATAGATACATGCAAAATTGGTTGCTATGGTAACCAGTCTGGTTGCTATGGAGGGGTCAGTGACCTAACACATTGTTCTCCATGTCAATACATCAACCCCCATGTCTCTATGACTTTCCAAAGCTGAGATAGAGCTGCGCCATATTGGTTGCTATGGTAACCAGTTTGGTTGCTATGGAGGGGTCGCTGACCTAATATATTGCTCCCCATATCTATACGGGTAAAATACAGCAACCCCCATCTCTCTATGATTTTCCTAAGCTGAGATAGAGACATGCCATATTGGTTGCTATGGTAAACAATTTGGTTGCTATGGAGGAGTTAGTGACATCATGTTGTAATCTACTTTCCATTTAGATTAATATAAAGCAACCCCCATGTCTCTACTGTGTTCCGTTTAGAAGATATTTGACATTGAAAGTTTTGTCAAAAAGTGGGTGTGGCTTAATTAATTTATGTTAATTCACAAGCAATGATGGGCTGGATAAGTAATTTGCTTCCTTAATGCTCGTATGACTTTCCAGTGTCAATCAATTACAGAAGCTCTTTTACATTAGGATCTATGGGGTTCATGCTCCATTCATTTCAATGAGCCATTGAAAGTCTATGAGACACCTTTGACCTACTTATTTGAAATCAGCTGCACCTGCTGGAGTTATCAACTGCCAGATTTTCAAACGAGTCAGCTGCAGCTGGAAAGTCAACTGTCAGATATTCAAACGATGGCAAATCTGCTGGAGAAAATCCGATTTCCATGCCTCAAACAAATAAAGATTATAGAAGAACCGTAAGACATATCGAAATGATTCTTTCTTTGTCAGAAGCAGAAGACCCTAACGAAGAGAATGCTGTAATTTTTGTGAAGGTGTGATTAGAAATAAAAAAATTATGGCGAGCTACAAATAGCCTTCATTTGATTCTGTGCAACTGCTCATTTTAGAGAAATCCATACCCTCAAACAAATAAACATTATGAAAGAATGAACAGAGGTATTGAAATATTTCTTTTACTGTTAGAATCCCAAGATTTTAAGGAAGAGAATGGTGTAAATTTTGTGAAGCTGTGATAAAGTGTGAATGATTTATGGCGAGTTAAAAATAGCCTGCGATTGAGATTTTAAACAGAGTCCACCAGAATTTTTGAATGGAGGTGAATGGAGCAATTATGTGCACTCGTTGTGGTTTAGGCCACCTGGAGTAAAAACCGTGTGTTTTTTAAAAATGAAAACAGCACCAACTGAAAGAGGACAAAAATCTCTACCATTTAGATATAAAATGTGTGTGTAAAGGTTAATTTTTAGTTGAGAAAACATTGCAAGTATCAACAAGACTGAGCTTGCTCAAAGTTAGAGTGAGCGATGACATCACCACTCTAGGGCTCCCATAGGGAATGACTTGGGCGATTTTTGGGCCGAAATTCGCGATTTTTACGGAAACCGCTGGTCAAATCGGTCCGAAGAGATATAGCAACAAACTACATAACAGCTTTGAGGTGTGTGGAAAGTTTCGTGGCTGTAGCTCGAACGGGCTAGGAGGAGTAGGGTTAAGAATTTTTGTCAGAAGAAAAGAGAAGAATAAGAAGAAGAAGAATAAGAAGAAGAAGAATAACTAGATTTTAAAGTTTGCACGCAAACTTCGATGTTGGCTTGCGTTGGTGCCGTTAATACCTATTTTTTTATGTTGTCAATCCTGCAACAATAACATATTCCAAACCCCATGTCTCTATGACATTCCTAAGCTGAGATAGAAATGCGCCATATTGGTTGCTATGGTAACCGGTCTGGTTGCTATGGAGAGCTCGCTGACCTAACATATTGTCCCCCATACCAATACGGGTAAAATACAGCAACCCCCATGTCTCTATGACTTTCCTAAGCTGAGATAGAGACATGCCATATTGGTTGCTATGGTAACCAGTCTGGTTGTTATGGAGGGGTCAGTGACCTAACATATTGTTCCCCATGTCAACGCGAGTAAAATACACCAACCCCCATGTCTCTATGACTTTCGTAAGCTGAGATAGATACACCATATTGGTTGCTATGGTAACAGTGTGGTTGCTATGGAGGGGTCGCTGACTTAATATATTATTCCCCATATGAATACGAGTAAATTACAGCAACCCCCATGTCTCTATGATTTTCCTGAGCTGAGATAGGTACATGCAAAATTGGTTGCTATGGTAACCAGTCTGGTTGCTATGGAGGGGTCAGTGACCTAACACATTGTTCCCCATGTCAATACATCAACCCCCATGTCTCTATGACTTTCCAAAGCTGAGATAGAGCTGCACCATATTGGTTGCTATGGTAACCAGTTTGGTTGCTATGGAGGGGTCGCTGACCTAATATATTGCTCCCCATATCTATACGAGTAAAAAACAGCAACCCCCATCTCTCTATGATTTTCCTAAGCTGAGATAGAGACATGCCATATTGGTTACTATGGTAACCACTCTGGTTGCTATGGAGGTGTCATTAACACAATATAATGTTTCAGCTGTCAGTAAGGGTGAAGCTTACCAGCCCCCAAGCCTCTAGCATTTTCCTAAGCTAAGATAGAGATGTGGCAATATAGTTGCTATGGTAAATAATTTGGTTGCTATGGAGGAGTTAGTGACATCATGTTGTAATCTACTTTCCATTTAGACTAATATAAAGCAACCCCCATGTCTCTACTGTGTTCCGTTTAGAAGATATTTGACATTGAAAGTTATGTCAAAAAGTGGGTGTGGCTTAATTAATATATGTTAATTCACAAGCAATGATGGGCTGGATAAGTAATTTGCTTCCTTAGTGCTTGTATGACTTTCCAGTGTCAATCAATTACAGAAGCTCTTTTACATTAGGATCTATGGGGTTAATGCTCCATTCATTTCAATGGGCCATTGAAAGTCAATGAGACACCTTTGACCTACTTATTTGAAATCAGCTGCACCTGGAGTTATCAACTGTCAGATTTTCAAACGAGTCAGCTGCAGCTGGAAATTCAACTGTCAGATTTTCAAACGATGGCAAATCTGCTGGAGAAAATCCGATTTCCATGCCTCAAACAAATAAAGATTATAGAAGAACCGTGAGACATATCGAAATGATTCTTTCTTTGTCAGAAGCAGAAGACCCTAACGAAGAGAATGCTGTAAATTTTGTGAAGGTGTGATTAGAAATAAAAAAAATTATGGCGAGCTACAAATAGCCTTCATTTGATTCTGTGCAACTGCTCATTTTAGAGAAATCCATACCCTCAAACAAATAAACATTACGAAAGAATGAACAGAGGTATTGAAATATTTCTTTTACTGTTAGAATCCCAAGATTTTAAGGAAGAGAATGGTGTAAATTTTGTGAAGCTGTGATAAAGTTTGAATGATTTATGGCGAGTTAAAAATAGCCTGTGATTGAGATTTTAAACAGAATCCACCAGAATTTTTGAATGGAGGTGAATGGAGCAATTATGTGCACTCCTTGTGGTTTAGGCCACCTGGAGTAAAAACCGTGTGTTTTTTAAAAATGAAAACAGCAACAACTGAAAGAGGACAAAAATCTCTACATTTTAGGTATAAAATGTGTGTGTAAAGGTTAATTTTTAGTTGAGAAAACAGTGCAAGTATCAACAAGACTGAGCGTGCTCGAAGTTAGAGTGGGCGATGACATCACCACTCTAGGGCCCCCATAGGGAATGACTTGAGCGATTTTTGGGCCGAAATTCGCGATTTTTACGGAAACCTTTGGTCGAATCGGTCCGACGAGATATAGCAACAAACTACATAACAGTTTTGAGGTGTGTTGAAAGTTTCGTGGCTGTAGCTCGAACGGGCTAGGAGGAGTTGACGGTAATTTTTTGTGTTCTAAGAAGAAGAAGAAGAACTAGATTTTAAAGTTTGCACGCAAACTTCGATGTTGGCTTGCGTTGGTACCGTTAATACCTTTTTTTTTTAAATGTTGTCAATTCCGCAACAATAACATAATCCAACCCCCATGTCTCTATGACTCTCATAAGCTGAGATAGGTACATGCAATATTGGTTGCTATGGTAACCAGTCTGGTTGCTATGGAGGTGTCAGTGACCTAACATATTGTTCCCCATGTCAACACGAGTAAAATACACCAACCCTCATGTCTCTATGACTTTTGTAAGCTGAGATAGAGATACGCCATATTGGTTGCTATGGTAACAGTGTGGTTTCTATGGAGGGGTCGCTGACCTAATATATTGTTCCCCATATGAATACGAGTAAATTACAGCAACCCCCATGTCTCTATGATTTTCCTGAGCTGAGATAGGTGCATGCAAAATTGGTTGCTATGGTAACCAGTCTGGTTGCTATGGAGGGGTCAGTGACCTAACACATTGTTCCCCATGTCAATACATCAACCCCCATGTCTCTATGACTTTCCAAAGCTGAGATAGAGGTGTGCCATATTGGTTGCTATGGTAACCAGTTTGGTTGCTATGGAGGGGTCGCTGACCTAATATATTGCTCCCCATATCTATGCGGGTAAAATACAGCAACCCCCATCTCTTTATGATTTTCCTAAGCTGAGATAGAGACATGCCATATTGGTTGCTATGGTAACCAGTCTGGTTGCTATGGAGGTGTCATTAACATAATATGTTTCAGCTGTCGGTATGGGTGAAGCTTACCAGCCCCCAAGTCTCTAGCATTTTCCTAAGCTAAGATAGAGATGTGGCTATATAGTTGCTATGGTAAACAATTTGGTTGCTATGGAGGAGTTAGTGACATCATGTTGTAATCAACTTTCCATTTAGACTAATATAAAGCAACCCCCATGTCTCTACTGTGTTCCGTTTAGAAGATATTTGACATTAAAAGTTATGTCAAAAGTGGGTGTGGCTTAATGAATTTATGTTAATTCACAAGCAATGATTGGCTGGATAAGTGATTTGCTTCCTTAATGCTGGTGTGACTTTTCTGTGTCAATCAATTACAGAAGCTCTTTTACAATAGGATCTATGGGGTTCATGCTCCATTCATTTCAATGGGCCATTGAAAGTCAATGAGACACCTTTGACCTACTTATTTGAAATGAGCTGCACCTGGAGTTATCAACTGCCAGATTTTCAAACGAGTCAGCTGACTCAACTGTCAGATTTTCAAACGATGGCAAATCTGCTGGAGAAAATCCGATTTCCATGCCTCAAACAAATAAAGATTATAGAAGAACCGTAAGACATATAGAAATGATTCTTTCTTTGTAAGAAGCAGAAGACCCTAACGAAGAGAATGCTGTAATTTTTGTGAAGGTGTGATTAGAAATAAAAAAATTATGGCGAGCTACAAATAGCCTTCATTTGATTCTGTGCAACTGCTCATTTCAGAGAAATCCATACCCTCAAACAAATAAGGATTACGAAAGAATGACCAGAGGTATTGAAATATTTCTTTTACTGTTAGAATCCCAAGATTTTAAGGAAGAGAATGGTGTAAATTTTGGGAAGCTGTGATAAAATTTGAATGATTTATGGCGAGTTAAAAATAGCCTGCGATTGAGATTTTAAACAGAGTCCACCAGATTTTTTGAATGGAGGTGAATGGAGCAATTATGTGCACTCGTTGTGGTTTAGGCCACCTGGAGTAAAAACCGTGTGTTTTTTAAAAATGAAAACAGCACCAACTGAAGAGGACAAAAATCTCTACCATTTAGATATAAAATGTGTGTGTAAAGGTTAATTTTTAGTTGAGAAAACATTGCAAGTATCAACAAGACTGAGCTTGCTCAAAGTTAGAGTGAGCGATGACATCACCACTCTAGGGCTCCCATAGGGAATGACTTGGGCGATTTTTGGGCTGAAATTCGCGATTTTTACGGAAACCGCTGATCAAATCGGTCCGAAGAGATATAGCAACAAACTACATAACAGCTTTGAGGTGTGTTGAAAGTTTCGTGGCTGTAGCTCGAGCGGGCTAGGAGGAGTAGTGTTGAGAATTTTTGTCAGAAGAAAAGAGAAGAAGAATAACTAGATTTTAAAGTTTGCACGCAAACTTCGATGTTGGCTTGCGTTGGTACCGTTAATACCTTTTTTTAAATGTTGTCAATTCCGCAACAATAACATAATCCAACTCTCATGTCTCTATGATTCACATAAGCTGAGATAGGTACATGCAAAATTGGTTGCTATGGTAACCAGTCTGGTTGCTATGGAGGTGTCAGTGACCTAACATATTGTTCCCCATGTCAACACGAGTAAAATACACCAACCCCATGTCTCTATGACTTTCGTAAGCTGAGATAGAGATACGCCATATTGGTTGCTATGGTAACAGTGTTGTTGCTATGGAGAGGTCGCTGACCTAATATATTGTTCCCCATATGAATACAAGTAAATTACAGCAACCCCCATGTCTCTATGATTTTCCTGAGCTGAGATAGGTACATGCAAAATTGGTTGCTATGGTAACCAGTCTGGTTGGTATGGAGGGGTCGGTGACCTAACACATTGTTCCCCATGTCAATACATCAACCCCCATGTCTCTATGACTTTCCAAAGCTGAGATAGAGCTTCGCCATATTGGTTGCTATGGTAACCAGTTTGGTTGCTATGGAGGGGTAGCTGACCTAATATATTGCTCCCAATATCTATACGGGTAAAATACAGCAACCTCCATCTCTCTATGATTTTCCTGAGCTGAGATAGAGACATGCCATATTGGTTGCTATGGTAACCGGTCTGGTTGCTATAGAGGTGTCATTAACATAATGTAATGTTTCAGCTGTCAGTATGGGTGAAGCTTACCAGCCCCCAAGTCTCTAGCGTTTTCCTAAGCTAAGATAGAGATGTGGCAATATAGTTGCTATGGTAAACAATTTGGTTGCTATGGAGGAGTTAGTGACATCATGTTGTAATCTATTTTCCATTTAGACTAATATAAAGCAACCCCCATGTCTCTACTGTATTCCGTTTAGAAGATATTTGACATTGAAAGTTATGTCAAAAAGTGGGTGTGGCTTAATTATTTTATGTTTATTCACAAGCAATGATTGGCTAGATAAGTGATTTGCTTCTTTAATGCTCCTATGACTTTCCAGTGTCAATCAATTACAGAAGCTATTTTACAGTAGGATCTATGGGATTCATGCTCCATTCATTTCAATGGGCCATTGAAAGTCAATGAGACACCTTTGACCTACTTATTTGAAATGAGCTGCACCTGGAGTTATCAACTGTCAGATTTTCAAACGAGTCAGCTGACTCAACTGTCAGTTTTTTTAAACGATGGCAAATCTGCTGGAGAAAATCCGATTTCCATGCCTCAAACAAATAAAGATTATAGAACAACCGTAAGACATATCGAAATGATTCTTTCTTTGTAAGAAGCAGAAGACCCTAACGAAGAGAATGCTGTAATTTTTGTGAAGGTGTGATTAGAAATAAAAAAGTTATGGCGAGCTACAAATAGCCTTCATTTGATTCTGTGCAACTGCTCATTTCAGAGAAATCCATACCCTCAAACAAATAAGGATTACGAAAGAATGACCAGAGGTATTGAAATATTTCTTTTACTGTTAGAATCCCAAGATTTTAAGGGAGAGAATGGTGTAAATTTTGTGAAGCTGTGATAAAGTTTGAATGATTTATGGCGAGTTAAAAATGGCCTGCGTTTGAGATTTTGAACAGAATCCACCAGAATTTTTGAATGGAGGTGAATGGAGCAATTATGTGCACTCGTTGTGGTTTAGGCCACCTGGCGTAAAAACCGTGTGTTTTTTCAAAATGAAAACAGCACCAACTGAAAGAGGACAAAAATCTCTACCATTTAGATATAAAATGTGTGTGTAAAGGTTAATTTTTAGTTGAGAAAACAGTGCAAGTAGCGACAAGACTGAGCTTGCTCAAAGTTAGAGTGAGCGATGACATCACCACTCTAGGGCTCCCATAGGGAAT